>ML834910.1:6322-30787 GCA_009831015.1 Picea engelmannii
TCTATTAAAAGTATTACTCATAGATTTTTATAAAAAATAAAGACTCATAGATTTTTATAAAAAATAAAGAAAGCCATCTAAATTGAAAACATAATCATTTAAAAAAATTATTATATTTTTCAACTTAAATATACATGTTAAAAAACCCTTTAACACAATTATTTGAAAAAACAAATTCTACAAAAATACATGATCAATTGAAAATCTTATTTCACAAAATCAAATAAAAGAAAACTAAAACATTATACCTTATTTCACAAAATCAAATAAAAGAAAACTAAAACATTATCCCTTATTTCACAAAATCAAATGAAAGAAAAGCAAGACATTATCCATTATAGCCACATAAATAGTTGAAGCACCAGAACGACTGTACTTATGGATTACTTCTGTTTTTACGGAAGACGGGCAGGCCGTCGTGGTGGACAGGGAGTGCCAACGCTGCAACGTCGTAAAGGGCCGGAAGGTGGCACTGGTACTCCTTTGGGTTTCATTTGTTTCCATGTATGCTTTTGCAGAGCACTTCTCGGCGGTGGTGAAGGACAACCTGCGCTGGTACACTTCTTTCCATGTAGAGTCCGGGCTGTTCATGTGCCGCTGCTCCACAGTAAGGTAGGCAGATCGCCCAACAACAACATGATTTAGAAAGACATGAACATGAGCATGCACAGTATCAGACAATAAACGTTTTTCCTATCCATCAATAATCGATATATATATATATATATATATATATATATATATATATATATATAAGCGAATTCATGTGCCTACTGATCACCAAAGATGAATTCCCAAGAGCATAGTTGAGGAGCTTCAATATATATAAGCGCTCTGAACATCCATGCGGGCAGGGAGGCAATATATATAAGCACTGCTATAGTATGAAATAACAGTTCGTTTTGTATGACAAACCGAGATGGAAATCGCCCTATTTCTTATTATTAATTATTATAGTTAATAATAAGAAAAGGAAAAAAAACTTGGAAGAATTAGCCAAAGCAATATTTAAGTAGATGAATATTTAGTCATTTTTATCTAAAATATTATGTAGCTGAATATTTTTTTTTAAATTATATATAAATAGTCCAATATTTTTTTGGATAAAAAAATGGTAGGTAATATATTTGATAAAGTTAATTAAAAGTAAAACTTGATTTTAAATTAATACAAAGGTTGTTGTAATTTTCAATTTATAGAAAAAATATAGTAGAAACAATATAACTACTTTAACCATTCATTGGTTCAAGAATGAATGGTGCCAATGAATGCTTAAAGTAGTTATATCAACATGTTTGCATAGGTTTAAAGATGAAAGAATCATAGACATAGATTAATGATTAACCAAGATAATGCATAAGGAAAAAAGAAGTCAACCATAATCCCTACACATTTGTAGACTACAAACACCTGTGTATTGCAATCCCCCATAGAATTTATCTTGGATGTAACTGCGTTGTACATCCTGTGAAAAACATTGACTTATGGTTTACCAAAGGGCCAATAGTTTTGAGGGTTTTGTTGGAAACCTCTAAGAGACCAGAACCAGGGTCAACCCAAGAAGTAACCAACAAATGGGACGTGATCTGTGGAAGAAAACCATGGAGGATGAAAGTATAGAAGGGAATGTTTAGGCCATGGAATCCAACGAAGGTAGATATTGAAATATGGTTGAGAACAAAGGAACTCAAATTTGCGCAGAAGGACAAATGAAACCCTAAGTTGACACCACACAAATATCTCGACAAATACATGTTTAGCAGCTTGTATGAGGTATTTTCCCGTGACTTCTCACATTTGTTGCAGGAGTGGTTATTGAGATTAAAGGAAAAACACCCTATAAATTAGATCATACATCTAGAGTGGAATCTCGTGGAGATCACTCAGTTACAAAAAGCTAATAACAAATTCACATGCATCACAGATTTTTAGTTAGACAATATTTTTGCAGGGTTTATCATCGAATTTGTCATAGATACTGCAGAGTCCTACACTGCAATAGAGAAGGATTTTTGAAGGTACCCATAGGTAGGTACATCAGATCACTATATAGTTCAATCAATATTTTATTGTATGACAACGGTGTGATCACCATGGAATCAAATAGCTAAACTTCCTTGTGTGCATGAGGGAAGGGGGGGAAGCACTGACAGGAGGTTGAGATATGGACATGGGGATGGATAAGGGAAAGAAGAAGGAGGCCATGGACCCAATCATGATGGAAGAGGACCGGATAAAGAATATAATGGAAAAGTTTGGAAAGATGCGCAGCGAAACACCTTACGAATATAAAATGAATAACAAGAAGAGAGCCATAGCCGAAAAAGAGGGGTCGATGAGCGATGAAGAAGAGGTATATGATATATAAGTTGTGGATCAGATTGAGAAAATCCTATGTGCAACATACGAAAGAAAAACAATAGGTCCATGGTCAGGAAAATAAGAAAGAACTCCAATCTAGATCACAACTAGTGTGGAACCTACAACCCCATGTGCGACTAATACAAATGAAAGCACACCAACATTTAGACAACCAAATTTTAGTGGAAGAAGAGAAACAAGACAAGGATCTAATCAGAGAAAATCAAATGGCGGATAAATTTAAAGAAGAGTGAATTATCTACACCGCATGGAGGCAATAGGTCAATACAATTCAAAATGGCAAGACATGATCCCATGACCATATTACAAGAATTTCGGGGAGAGGCATCATAGGAACCTGAAAATAATTTATTCATCTATGAGAAGATCTGGGAAGAAAAGAAGATCACATATGAGGATACAAATCTCACACAGTTAGCTATCATACTAAGAGGCCACATGCTAGACTGGTACATGAGATTGGATGTAAAACAATCCATAGGGAGTACCAAGGATTATCGCATACATGAAATAACTATTGGTAAATGAGTTTTAGAAGCCAATCCCCTGAGACTAGTACATGAATGAAATGATTGAAATTAGGAAGAAACTAGGTGAGTCTATTTGGGAGATTGATTAGAGGTTCAAACGTTTGAAAGATAAGTTGAAATATGTAATTACTAACATGCAACATAGACACTTATTTGTGAACTCACTGTTACCACACTTAAAATATCTTTTAAGACAACAGAAGTTCCAAACTCAAACATAGGCTCTATAGACATCCCTACAACTGGAAGAGAACCAGTATCAACAAAAAGATCCAGTAATAGAGGAATTGAAGGAGGATTTGAAGAATATAACATTTGAACTTAACCAGAATAATAGAAAAGAGAACTTGTTTGGTGTATGCTATGGAGGACAAAAGGACACCATAAGAACAAATGTCCACGTTTTGTGCAGTACTTGGAAATAGCAGTGTCAAACCCCTTTCCAACAAGAGGACCATGGTGTGAGATTTGTAAGATGCATTGGCATGATCCATAATATTTTCCGATGATGCATAAGTATAAGACAATACCAAAAATTTCATATTGCAACATTTTTCAAATCTTTGGGTTGTGATGATAAGGATTGTAGAATGTTGGAACTGATGAGAGAAATAACTTTAGAAACTTATAGGGTGCAAGAAGAAAGGATGAAAGGACAATTTGCACCTCATTTCATCCAGGTTCCACCACCATACAACAATACATAGATGCAATACAACAATGCACAACTATAGTACAAACATGCACAACCACAATATAATCCCACACACAAGAAGCTGGTACCCCAATATAATGCACCGCGAGGAGATCGAGGTGGAGGACAAGGAAGAGGAGGATTTGGATGAGGCATAATACCATTAGTGTGCCACAACTACCAATAACTAGGACATTATGCAATGGATTATCCACTTTCATCGATGACATGTATGTACTATCGTGAAATATACCATGGCACAAAAGATTGCCCAACACTCTTGGGAAAGATCTAGGAGAAAAGGAACCAAAAAAATCAAAATGTCCAATGGATTTCTTCAGAATCCAGGGATGATGGGAGAAACATCCATATAGTCACTCGATGAGGATTCAAGACAAGAGTTGATGTATAAAAACATGATCCAACTCAACACCAATGGGTCAAGAAGAATATTGAGTCGCATAAGCAATTTGAAGCGTGGAAAGAAAATGAAACATTTAAGGATGCCAAACAAGATATTCTCAAGAAGAATTTTCTGTCTACATCAGTTGTGCAACAAACTGAGGACCCAACAATGTATGAGATGCCATATTCAATGGGCCATACCACTAAAGTACAACCTTTAGAGAAATTAAGTACCATAAAGACTTTTTTGCAATCCTATGTTAACTTATTGAATGATCCATCATCTATTAAGGTCTTATAAAATCTACTAGAAAGATGCAACATAGAGGTAGAAGGGAAGTTAGAGAAAAAAAATAAAATCATATCCATACAAGAAGAAGGAAAAGAGGAGAATTCAAACTAAATGTATTTCCTAAGAAGACATGGAAATGTATGGGAGAACCCACATTATGCTATTCACATGTCCAGTTGAAACTAGAAAATCAACAGAGAGTGTTACCAATTGGAAGTCTTAAAGGTGTGACAATAGATTAGGATGGTGTGCACACTATGGAATATTTTGAAGTGATAAAGACAGTAGATGGAACAACACCTTATCCAACATTACTAGGATTGGATTGGGAATTTGATTACCATGCTATAATCAACCTAAAGATAAGGAAAATTACTTTTGAATCAGACAAATGTAGAGTCCTTGCACCATTGGATCCTTCAAAAGGATAAAGGTTTTTATAGGCGACTTGTTTGGATATCGAATAAATAAACTAGATGTACAGAACCACTGCATGAGAAGAAGACTATGTTAACCCAACTACATATGGGGTACATAGTTGGAGAAGAATTAAATCATGTGCTTCCAACTTAGACATATGTTTGGAGAATTGAAAACAATGATTACATGAAGTGTCCACAAGGAGGTGTGCAATAATAGACTGTGAATTAAGATGGGTGGGTACAGAAATAAGGGAACCTCCCAGTTTTCATGGGATAAACAACTTAGAATAATTCTTGAAAATATATGAGGAGGAAGTGTTGGAAAATCTGAGGTTGTTATCCCTAGATATCACACTCAAGAAAACACCTGCAATATGTTGGGGTGCGCACAAAGAAACAATTCAGGATTGGTATCAATGTATATGACTATTGCGCATTAGATTTGGCACAGAACATGGGAGCAATACAGTGAAAAGGTATGACGAGAAATGAACACTAGTTTAACACTTGGAGAAGTGAAGAACATAATGGAAGATGACAACACCAGATGAATGGCCTCATCACTTTATCCATACATTGGAAGATATCCCAGGGAACTGGTACATAGATTAGGAGATGCGTAGAGGCACTACAAAATTGATAGGATTACAATATAATTTTGTAGTAACCTTCTCATTCGAGCATGAGAACCCCAACATTGATTTATTGATAAAGCTGATAAGGGGAGTGATTTTTTGGTGAACCAAAGGTCAAAATCATAAAAGAATAAACAAGAGAACATACAAACAATCAAAGAGTTACTCTCATGTTGCCATGACGAAGAGGAAGCACTAGATGACGATGATCCACACAACATTCACATCACAGAGATTGAAGGAGAGAGAGAGGTGGAAGGTTCATCTCTAGAGTCAGAGGCATTTGCTACACCAATCAAAGTTAAGAAAGTCAACATTGGGATGAATGAAAACCCTAAAATGGAAAGTATTGGATATTATTGGGATAAGAAAACAGTAGAAATAATAACAGAGTTACTGCACGAATATAGTGACCTGTTTCCAAAAAACTTTAAAGAGATGAAATGAATAATAGGGGAAATATGTGAGATGAGGATACATAGACCATACAAACTGAATCCACTATATAAGTAGAAAGTGAAAGGAGAAATTGACTGAATGTTGGAAGTTGGGATTATAGAACTAGTAGAGGAATCTGAATGGATCGGCCCCATGGTAGTCTAGGAAAAGAAGTAAGGGGGGATAAAGATTTTTGTAGATTTTTGGAAACTCAATGATGCTTTCTCACATGACCCTTTACCTACCATTTTTAAGATGAGGTCTTGGAGAATGTGGAAGTATAGGAAGCATATTCATTAACAGATGGATTCTTAGGATACCATTAGATCAAAATAGCTCCAGAGGACAGGTATAATACTAATTTTGCTAGAGAATGGGAATCCTTCTAATATACAGTCATGCACTTTGGATTGAAGAATTCACCAACTATGTTTTCAATGGTAGTCATAGTTTATTTTAAGGAATTCATACATCAGTTTCTAGAAGTATATCTGGATGACTAGACTTGTATAGTCTTTTGAAAGACCATGTAGAAGTGTTAAGACTAATGTTGGAAAGATGTAGGAAATGTCAGATATCATTAAACATCAAGAAATGAATTTTTGGTATACCTTTTGGGATATTGTTGGGACATAAAGTGTGTAAACATGGTTTACTGGTTGACCCAGCTAAGATTGTAGTCAATGTGAATTTACCACCACCAAAGTCAGTGCATCTGTTACAAGAAACACTGGGACATATAGGATAGTATAGGAATTTTATAAAGGGGTATGCATAGATTATTGCACCAATGGAAACATTGTTAAAGAAGGACACCATATTTAAGTGGAATGAAGAATATAAACAAGTATTGGATACTCTAAAGGAAAATATGGCATGAAAACACCTATACTAGTCTTTCCAGATTGGGAAAATACATTTCATGTGCACGCATATGCATCAGTAATCACACTTGGAGAAATTATGGCACAATGAGGAGCAGGGGACTTAGACCATTCTCTAGCCTTTGTAAGTAGAAAGTTGTTAGAATATAAAAACAATTACAACACCAAAGAAAGAGACGACCTAGCCATGGTATATGCACTTCATAAATTCAGTCATTATTTATTGGGTAAACACTTTAAAATGTCCATAGATCATTCTTCCCAAAAATATCTAGTCAACAAGATAGTGTTGGGGGGGAGGATTTGTAGATGGATGTTATTATTCCAAGAATTCGATTTTGAAGTAATAGTCAAACCAGGGAAGATGAATGTAGGAACTGATCACCTATCATAGGTAACCAATGGAAAAGAACCTACTAACTTGGAAGACAACTTTCCTGATGCACAATTATTTTTAATACATGTAGTTGATGAATAATTCGCTAATATTATTGAATACTTATGTACAAGAGTTACACCACATGAATTTAGTATTTCACGGAAGAAAAACTTGGTATTCAGAGTTGCTCACTATCAACTCAGTTCAAGTCATTTATACAAGATGGGTGGAGATAGTATTTTGAGAAGGTGTATATTGGAACATGAATGACCCAAGGTTTTAGCAGAAGCTCATGAAGGTATAGATATAGGAAAATATGAAAGGAAAAATACCACGTAGAAGGTATTGCATGCAAGATTATGGTGGCCAATAGTTCATAAATATGCCGAGGAATATTTTCAAAACTATGATGTTTGTCATAGGGTGGGAAAAGCCAAGAGAAGGGATGAGATGCCCCTAAGACCACAAGTAACTCTTCAGGTATTTGAAAAATGGAAAATATATTTTTTTGGACCTATTAATCCACCATAGAAAAGGTCAAGAGCTAGATATATCATTACTACAACCAAATAATTAACAACATGGGAAGAATAAACACCAGTCAAAGATTGTGATGCAAAGATATCAACACACTTCTTATTTGAGCACATGATCACTAGATTTGGATGTCCCAAGATTTTGATGAGTGACCAAGGAAATCATTTTATTAATAATACCATCAGGGCTATGACTCAGGAGTTTGAAGTCTATCACTAGAAAATTACACCATATCATCCATAGGAAAATGGGATAGTAGAAGATTTCAATAAGATTTTGGAAAATGCATGGACTAAGATATGCAATTTTAATAGGGATGATTCAGACTTGAAAATACTAGCAGTACTATTGGAATACATGACCACATGCAAGAAGATGATAGGATAGACACTATTCAGAATGGTGTATGGACATGAAGCAGTGGTGCCATTAGAATTTATTGTACCCAATCCACGAGTAGCAACAATTACCAACATGATAGAAAGAGGCGTATTACAAGAGATGTTTAGTAAACTAATGGAAATGGAATAGGACATGATTCTTCCAGGATTTCACCTGGAAGTACATAAAGAAAGGGAGAAATCCTGGCACGAAAAACACATTAAAAAGAAAAGCTTCAAGGAGAGAGACCTAGTTCTTCTCTATGACAACAAATTTTTGCAACACCCTAGTATGTTCATAATACATTGACTAGGGACATATGAAGTAAATACTATTATAGATGGAGGATCTATGCAACTAAAGTACTTGGGAGAAACAAAACTAAAAGGAATGTTCAACGGTAGTCGGCTGAAACTGTACATGGCCAATCAACCTACTAACTCTTAAAAAGTCATAGCACATAAATAAACTCGTGTATATAGTGTACTATTGTAGATATTAGGAAAGAAAAATGATAAAAATAAATAAAAAGTGGAAAAATAAGAAAAAGGAATACAAAAATAGAAAAAGAAGAAGAATACAAGAAGAGGTAGAAGTTGACTGAACAATGAGAAAGTGGGAAAAAATGTATGCAACAATTACTGTGACAATAAATCAAGGTAAAAATCAAATTCAATATTATGATATTTGAAAGTCAGATAGACGCAAATGTTGTAGACAAGTGGTTGAATCTACTAGAAGAGTATTTTTCTGTCCATAACTTTTAGAATAGAGAAAATATTACTTTTGCGCTTCTCAAATCCATTCCCCATGTCAAAGATTGGTGAGAAAATTTCTGTGAGAAAAAGGAAACAAAGGAACCCTCATTATTTACAGTCACGACCACCTGAGAATCCTTCAAGGATGCTATTAAGGAACAATACTACCCTGTTGGAAGTTATGATGACTTGTATACCAAATGGACCACACTGCAGAAATAAAGAGACCAAGTAGTGCTAGCATTCAAAAATATCTTCCATACCTTGTGCCCCAAGCTGGCTATCAAAAATTTAGAGTGACATATGGTGCTCAATTATCGTGTTTCTCTGCATAGATACATCCCGAATGAAATGAATTATCTAGACATCTCAGCCTTGGGGGAGACCTATCGATATGCCATCAAAATCGAGTAGAATCTCAAATAAAAGTCGCAACAATTTGGGTCTGGGAACCCCTCATAGGAAAATCCAAGAAAGGGTGACCCCAACCCACAAAACAAATGACAGAGAAAATATGGACAATATCAGGACAACTAGTCCAAGCTATAAGCAAAGGAAACTGGAAAGCGGTGTGACTTCCATAAGATCCCTTGGCATAACACTATTGATTTTCACTCAAAGGAGTCACTGGTGGCTGAAGTGAAATCCTCTGAATTAGATGCAGGTTCTGACTCTTAGTCAGAACCAGAAAGGGGAAGACAAATCATTGATGTGGAACCTTGTGCCACCGTTTCTACCACCAAGCTCTATCCCGATGAACCACATGAGCAAGAAGAAGGTGAGCGCCTCTTTGATTCACATATGTGGGTAAAAGGCACCTCGATGCACTTCATCGTTGATAGCGGTAGCTAGAAGAACCTCATATTAGCAAAGGTCGTCAATCACTTGGACCTAATGAAAATGCCGTACCCACAACCCTACACCATTGGATGGCTCTACCAAGGTAGTTATCTCCACATCATCCAACAGTGTCGATTGTCGTATGACATCAAGCCCTTCAAAGATGAGGTATTGTGTGATGTTGCTCCTCTCAAATTTTTTAATGTTCTTTTGGGCCAACCTTATTTATGGAAACGTCATGCTGTATATGAGTCTAGGCCTCGTAGTGTTATTATTACTTTGAATAGGAAATTGTACAGGATACCCAAGGCAGTCCCTCCTAGTGTTATTTCCTTGATATATGCCAAGCAATGCAGGAAGGTCATCTCTCAGACCAGGAATTTCTCTTCTTCGTGATTCACTCTCAGAGTGAGCGAAATATCACAATCACATACAAGGCCTCCACGACCGATCTCTCCACAGAACAAAATCAAGTGGATAATGTCATGAAAGAATACTTAGATATTTTCTCCTCTCCTACTGGGGTACCTCTTCACTACGAGGTCAAGCATCCCATCGATATAACCCGAGGCACACCACTACCCAATGGGAAAGTTTACCGCCACTCTTTGTTAGAAAACGAGGAGATCAAGAGGTAGATCCAAGAATTTCTCCAAAAGTGGCACATCCATATCATCTCATCTCCTTGTGGGAGCCCAATCACGTTGGTGCAGAAGAAATACAAGACTTGGTGACTCTGCATTGATTATCGAGCCCTTAATAAAATCACAGTCTGAAACCGGTACCTGATACGCTGAATCAACGACCTCCTTGATCAACTCAAAGGGGCCAAATACTTCAATAAGATTGATCTGAAGTTTGGCTACCACCAGGTCCCAATAAAATAGACAGATGTATGGAAGACCTCCTTCAAGTCAAAACAAGATCTTTTTGAATGGATGGTCATGCCCTTTGGTTTGATAAATGATCCAACAATGTTTATGAGGATGATGGATGATATCCTATAACCTTTCACCAATACTTTTGTAGTGGTTTATCTAGATGACATCCTCATCTAAAATAAGACTTGGGTGGAACACTTGCAGCATATTCAATAGGTTCTGCACACCCTGCGATAGCACAAACTATATGCAAAATTGGAAAAATGATCCTTCGGCATGGACATGGTCCATTACGTAGGCTACATCATTTATCGCTATGATGTACGTGTGGATCCAGGTCATCCATTACAGGCCATCCCCAACCACAC
The DNA here is from genome assembly GCA_009831015.1 of Picea engelmannii. Classification (NCBI taxonomy): domain Eukaryota; kingdom Viridiplantae; phylum Streptophyta; class Pinopsida; order Pinales; family Pinaceae; genus Picea; species Picea engelmannii. The sequence goes on from ML834910.1 coordinate 17,149, forward strand.
TCACTGAACTTCAAAGCTTCTTGGGCCTCGCCAATTTCTATTACAGGTTTGTGTTGGGATTATCTCATTTCATTGCTTGCATAAGCCCTAATCCAAGTAACCAGGGGTGGAGGTAAGGAAAAATTTATGTGGGGACCATCCCAACAACAAGAATTCAATGAATTGAAGAAGCGTTTGTGCTCATCCCATGTACATTCATTACTATACCTGAAACATCCTTTTGATATTGAGATAGATGCTTTAGACTATGCTTTCAACGTTGTTCTCACTCAACACGACCACCGCGTGGAATATCATAGTGAGACACTATCATATGTTGTATGTAAGTAACCTACTTACGAAAAATAAATGTACTCCATTGTTCAAGCCTACCTCTAGTGGATACATTACATTATTTGGAAGGAGACAGTCATCCACACTGATCACAAGCCACTACAGTTCAAGCTGACCCAAGGAAAATTTCAAAATGACCGCCATCAAAAGTGGTCGACATACTTACAACAGTTCCACCTCAACATCAAGTGTACAATAGGAAGTACCAACCGAGTTGTTGATTACCTAAGCTAACCTCTAGTCATGACACTACTATGGTGCTAGAATATTGTGACCACAAGACCTTCGGATGGACCCACCTCTATGAGACAGATCTTGAATTCTCCACCACCTACCAAATGTTGGGAGCCAACTCAATGTTCTCTAATTTCCATCTTCATGATGGGATTTTGTGTTTTCTGGGCCATATCTATGTTCTATCAAGGGAGCGAACGAAAATTATTCGGGAAGCTCACTACAGTTTGGTGGCAGGACACTTTGGCATCGAAAAGAGAGTGGAAATGTTGCAGAAACATTTCTACTAGCTGAAACTTTGACATGATGTCAGCAAGTATATCATGTCCTACACCACCTACACTATTTCCAAACCAACAACTAAGAAACAAGGCCTATACATCTCTCTGTCTACTCCTTACAGGTCATGGGATTCCATCTCAATTGACTACATGTCAGGGCTCTCGTCCACCGAGAGGGGAGATGACTGCGTTTTTGTGGTTTTTTATCGCATTTCCAAGATGATGATTCTTGCCACCTACAAGAAGAACATCACAACAAAAGACACTGCCAAGATATTCTTTGAATGAGTATGGGTACATTTTGGGAACCTAAAAAACATTATCTTAGACTGTGACAATCAGTTCATCAGCACATTCTAGTCGATCCTCTGGTCACTGTTAGATACCAAGCTCACCAAATCCACTACCTTCCACCCCTAGACATATGGCCAAACTGAATTCTTCAATCATATAATCATATATATCCTGCGCATGTACAATTCAAAACACCCCTGAACATGGGATGCGAGTCTTCCCCATGTTCAACATAGCTATAAGAAATACCTACATAGATCAACTGGCCATAATTCCTTTCAAGTGGGGTTGGGATTCCAGCCATTGGGCCACATGGATTTTGCACTACACCTAGCGACCACCTTGGAAAAATCTTCCCCTTCTCCACCAGAAGGTGACAAATCCACCCGCTTCATTGAGTAGATCCAACACATCCTCCAATAGGTTCAAGATATTATACATAAGTGAAATTCCAAGTACAAGCAACGCCATGATCAACATCGGGTGCCCCATAGGTTTGAGGTGGGAGAAAAAGTTTGGTTTCACTTGCATAAAGAACGCCTTATAGGGCCCCATCGAAATATTCACCCACTTCGTTATGGGACATACACCATCACCAAGGTTGTAAAATACTTTTGAGCTCAACATCCCCCCTTTCCTTGTCCTACACCCAGTCTTCAACATGGCTCTCATTCGACCATATTTCCCACCATTATTAGACACCTCAAAGATAATAGAGCAGTTGAAACCAACATAGATCAACCCTAACTGCATGCAATAGGAATACAATGATCATATTGTGGAAACACAAATCAAGGGCACTCGACAACAAAGGATCCATCTTTATCGAGTCGTCAAAGCTGGGAAGCTCCTACACCAAGGCAAGTGGCTCACCTAGGGCCAAATTCAACAAACATTTCTTCATCTGATGGGAGAACTCAACACAATAGAGGCCAGTTCTTCCTAAGGAGGGAGGATTGATCTAGGTGGATATCAGTGTCCACCCACATATTGCACTAGCTTGAAAAATAGTTTTCCACCTTCGCAATTGTTCGACAAATTTTTGGGTTCCAAACTTCTAGGGCCGTTTTGAGGCCCTAAACAACATTTTTGGGGATTTGGGGCCCAGATGGTTGATAAGGGAACTATCTTGGGCGATTCAAAAATCGTTCTTATCGGCTAGACCTTTCCAATGGGCTATCTAGTGCCTAAAACGTAGATCATATGAAAAAGTTACGACCTTGGGAAGTTCATGTACTAACTTACTCAAATGGGGCCCACATGACTTTTGGCGCTTCATATCCTAGGGTTAGGTTTTTGGATGTATAGGGTTTTTGACATTCCAGTTTATTATAAAAATGCCTTCAGAGCCTCACTATAATCATCTTCTTGCGAATGAGTGCAACCGTCACATATCTTCTTAGAGATAAGCCACCACCATTCCAACAAGCTTGTTTTTTGCTGCATTTACAGTTTAAACTTATTTCCTTATTGAATAGAAAACCAATTTCACTAGATCTTTGTTATTCTGTGTTGAGGATATTTTGATAATCTGTATTCATTTCATTCAGCTCATAAAATTTGGATCAGTCATCTAGCTCAAAGATGTCACCACTTTCGAGATAGAGTAACTTAGCCCGATAAGGATTGAGGAGGAAACATCGATAGTGGCACAAGGGGAAGTAGGGTAGATTTTCAGGACCTGAGATGGTATTACAAACTCTAATCCCAAAACATTGGATAATCTTGATGAAATGAAGGGTCAAAAACAAGGTCAGGACAAATATGAGGTGTTGGTCAAGGAAATCACCAACCAACCAAACTTCGAAGGGGAAGAATATGACACAAAAACAACAAAAGCAGGCCCATATGTTTTCAGAAAGAAAATAAAGGCACATGATTCCATAAACATTACACTTCCCTACCTCCCAGACACAGTGGTCATTGTGGAGGACATGCTCAAAAAATTACCTAAACTAAGGTACTCAGACCATGATGTGAAAAACACAACCAAATTCCCAAATTTGGCCAAGGAAGACTACCCAGAGAACACAGGGGAAATTGGACCCCTATACAAACGAATCATGGATCCCACATAATGGATAGAAAGGCCTTACAACTCTAGGATAATGAACCTCATGGACATACCGCACTTCGAGCGTGGTAAAAATATTGGGCTTTGTGTCAAACTATTGTTATCCCAGGTACACAGAGACACCCTTTGGATGGATAGGTCAGTAAAATTCGATGTGGAATTGATTGAAAAAATTATGGGATTACCCAAAGTGGGCGCACAACCACATGAATACCTGGAAAATAAAGAGCGCGAGAAGGAGATCGTCGAGCTATTCAAGGAAACATTTGGTACTAGCAGAGGAAACAGGGGCATTGTGGTTAGACATATCAATGATAACACGGTAAGGTTATCCAACAATATCATGGCTTGAAATCTTCTGAGGACATGTATAAAAGAAGAGGCTCCAACAAGAGTCATCACAATCACTGCACAGTGTGCGAATGGAGTAATGTTCAGTTCGGCACCATACCTCTTGAACCAATTCTTGATCATTTGCAAAGATGTGCAGGATAATGGAATTGAGTTCCATTATTCTTGGCTCATTATCCTTATAGCTTTGGTAGTATGTTAGGAGCCAAAATTTTCATCCTTTCTGTATAGGAAAGGTTAGTGCTATGTGACCATATATGAATCCCTATGTCAGGCCAAGGACAATAAAAATCAACAGGAAAATAACACAGTGTTTGCGATGCTCCTAGAAGAGATACAACAACACACAACCAATGTGTGGCACATTCCTATGGAAGTGGTCTAGGAAACTAAAGGGATAGAAAGGTTTAAGGCATCTGAGAACCACATGTAGATGTAAACCATAAGGGATCCAAAGAAGGAATGTTTGAAGATACAATATTGTGTCACAAGGGAAGATATTGACTAGATCATCAAATATTGGTCAACGCAGTGGAAGATGCCATTAGAAAAACCAACAAGAATTCCATCCACAACAAAATCAACCAAACCTAAGGGGAAAGCTGAAGCAGGTCCTTCAACAAATATAAACAATGTCCACTCAAGTGTCTGGAAGCAAAACAATGCCAAAGAGACCAAGGAGGACAACAACGGTGACCAGGATAGACATTTAGTAGGATGCCAAAAAGGGGGACACATATTAGGTTGGAAAGGAAAGGGAACATGGAACAATGAGTGGGGCATAGTCCTCACACAAAAAAAGAAAGATAGTGGATGTAAAGGAGACATGCAAAAATATGAAGTGCACCAAGGAGGATAACAACAATATATGACTGCATTCCAGATAGCGCGCAAGCACCAAATAGTAGTCCAGAGGAAAAGATAAAGATCATTTCGTAGACGATTAAGGGATATAGGCGGGAAATCGAGGAGATGAAAGAAAATATTAATCCTATGAGTCCTCCTAAGGTTCAAGAGAAAAGATAAAAACAATCTGCACTCTAGATAGCAAATGTGGCAAGGGAAGAAAGGGAATTCATGGAACTATTCAACAAAACTGCACATATTTGGACAATTTTGGAAGAGGATGAAAAGGTCTAATAGTTCGATCAATAAGAGGAGAAAATCAATGCTTCCATACAAGATTTGAATCAACAACAAAAATCCATGAGTATTATTGATATATTTAATGGAACCCAGGAGATGAAGGCTCTGCAAACAGAGTTAAAAAGAACGCATATCAATAAGAAAGAAAGACAAGACCAGTTAGAGCCCCTCCAGGGACAAGCAACATAGATAATTGTGTTGTTGTAGGAAGAGAATACAAGGATGATGTAGACACATTTAGAAGGTGCAACATTGCTACAAGAACAAATAATAACGAAGATAGTTGAGGCGCTAACATACAAAGTTATGCATGTGAAGGAAAAAGGAAAGGAACTAGTAGAGAAGTTCCACATCTTGGAAACGAGTGTATAGAGAGTGTGCACCACCTAAGTGGCTCGAGACGAGCCACATGTCAATGTTGGGGGCCTATTGGGAACATGCCTGTTTTGGGAAGAAAGTTTATTTTGGGTGCAGGACTAGTTTTGGGAGAAAGTTCTATTTTGGGAAAATGCCTATTTTTGGAGAGAAAGACCTATTTTTGGAGCACGCGCAAGAGGTGGTAGGAAAACATAACACAAAAAAAGAAGGAAAAAGAACATGCTATAGGAAAAAAAATATGACACACATGTAGACATGTCAAACCATGTCATGGCTAGGTTTTTTGACAAATATTGTAATTGATATAATTCTATAAAGTAGTATAAATAAGGACCTAGGAGGTAGGGGTTGAATTCAGTCAATTGGTCAGTTGATTATTGTAGAAATTTTTGTTATGGTTCTTTTGGTAGAGTTGAATAAGTTAGTCTTTGAGGGTTAGGCCATAGGATGAGGAGCATGGTGTGATATAGTTATCCTAACAGAGGGTACCTACCATCATTTTGGTTGTATTACTGAGGATATATTGTGCGCAACGAAATATTTTGTAGCAGAATAAATAAAAGAGAAGAGAAGCCAGATCTTTGTGGACATAGCCCCGGGATGGGGATAAACACAGTAAACATTTTGTTCTATGTGATTGTTAATGAATTCTTTACTTTCCTATTAATCATTTGCTCAAGAATGAATGGTTAAATTAGTTATATCATCATGCATGCATAGGTTTAAATATGAAAGAATCATAGAAGTAGATGAATGATTAACAAGGGTAATGCATACGAAAAAAATAATCCAACCACAATCCCCACTCATTCCTAGACTGCAAACACCTGAGTATTGCAGTCCCCATTAAATCTATCTTGAGTGAGACTATGATGTGCACCATGTGTGTTGCGTTTCCTTCTAGTTTAATATGAGGGCCAATAGTTTTGAGGGTTTTGTTGGAAACCTGTAAGAGACCAAAACCTAGGTCATCCCAAGAAGTAACCAACAACTATTTAGAATAGGTTCTTGATAAACATATATATAATCGTTTTTACTAGCAAGGACTAACATGCTCATTATTTATAAGTCATTATTATAGTGAACATGACAAAATGCCATTTATAATCAGTTGCATGGAGGATTGTTTAATGGATTAAAGAACCCCATGGTTATATGTTCACGATTCAACACTTTTAACATTGTTTAAGGATTGTTAATACAACCCTCTAGTCATATCTTACCATATACAAGTCAATGTATTCAAGCACACATTTTTTTATTATGTATCAATATTGAGGTAAACATTTGTAATACGTTTTTCATTGTAACTATGGTATTATTGTCATCCTGATGTTTATTACGTGACATAGAAAGGAAAAATCTTAATTAAAGGGGATTAATTATGGAGTTTTATGAGGGATATAATCTCATGTTATGGTACAGTTTCTTATTGATAATCTTACCATCTTTTTCTTCATTTAGATAGTGTAACACAGAGCATTTACATGCATTGTTCCTGCATGCACCACCTGTATGGTTTACGATATCGAGGATATTTCAATGATAGTTTTCATAGGGAAGCATATGTGTCATCTGATTATGCTCACAAGTTTTATGGTTTCTTGTTGGATGCTTAAACCATTCCGAACTCTCCCAAACTTGGCTCATTTGCATCATTTCATTTTTCATTTTTCATCTCCATGTTCATCCTAAGAGGTTTCAAGTGTTTGATAGTTTGAAACAATGCTTCTCATGCCATGAGATTTTATGAGTTATAGTAGTAATATTTGATTGCCCATAATTCATTCGTTCACATCAAGTATTATTAGAATAAGTCAGGGTTTTCACAACTTTGTTGGCCTATGGATGGTTGGTTTTAAATGATTTCAAGGGTGGCATCTCTAATGGTAAGATGTTTATGGAATTTGATTTTTATTCTTCCCAATTTTTTATATAACTAGGAGCTTTGGATTTCAACATATTATCCTTGCAAAGTTTTTCTGGACAAATTTAAGACATTAATTTATAGTCTTTGCTCATAGCATATTCCATTCGTTTTTGGTTAATATGTTTCTATATGGTTTTCCTTGGCAGACTTCTTTTTACCATGATTTATTTATATATTTTTAATACCGTAACTCTAAATAGTGTTTCGGGTCATGGTGTGACTTGGTTTTGGTTAGCCTATGGTCTGAAGAGTTTTTACTTGGACTGCGAGGATTATCGCCCGAACCCAAAAAATATAATCTCTGAGATTCGATCTTTTTTGTTAAAACTTTTACTTGGGTATTTTAACTAATGATGAGCGCTATTTTGTTATTGTGAGGGTTACCCATAATTTTTCAAATCATCCCTAAGAATTTGTATGTTGTTCATTGGTGACAAAAGGAGATACGAGAAGCGCCCTGCACTTCCATGGTAAGTTTTTTTTCACTTCTGTATGTATTCGACTTCTATTTATTTTACTTGGAATTGTAAAAATTACTAACCTATTTAATTATAGCTCTATAGGTGTTGAGGAGGTTTGTGCAATGGATTCCAAGAATACCCTCACTAGGAGAAGGTATTCAGGTTCCATCACTAATTATGTTTAAAGCATGATATCACAATATGTGACCGCACTGTTTGTACAATCTCTCGATCTAGTCGATCGAATATATATATATATATATATATGCATCATGGGGTATCACACTAGGTCTTTCCATGTCTAGTTCTAGTTTTAGGTATTTCCATCCCTTTCCATGTCTAGGTCTAGGTATTTTCATGTCTAGGTATCTCCATATCTATTTCTAGGTCTAGGTCTAGCTCTTTCCATGTCTAGGTCAATACCATGTCTTTCCTTGCGATACCCTGCCTTGTGATGTATCAAAATTTCTAGTGTGTGAGAGTGTGAGAGCGACAAAGAGAGAGAGAGTTATGAATAGGGATATAAAAAATAGGTAATTAGAGCGCATGTGAATCCCTAGAATGTGTGTGTGTTCCTAAAGTTCATGCATGTTCCTAGGAATGTGTGTGCATTATTTCTAATTCATTTTTTTTGGGCGGGAATGAAAACTATAGCATATATGTATGCTTACTTGATTGCCTCATATTTAGGTTGGGGGTGAGAAACCTAGTGGTTTGGTATGCAAATTGATAAAAAACTCAATTTTTATGAATACCTCTATATATCTCTAATTTTTATGCTATTTTTTTTCTAGAGGCTACACAAATCCATTGTCGATGAAACTATAGACACACAAATAGAGTTGGCTATGAAAATTCCAAATATATAATATTTTTTTTAATTAATATTGTTTACTATTTTTAATATATTTTTGTCTTGGATTATATGAAAATCTTAAAATACATACCTCTTTTATTTATGCTATAACTAATTGTGAGCTTAATAATTTCTAAAATGAGTGATACCCAACACTAAAGAGACCGTCCTAGATAAATTGACTTTCATAATTAAAAAAATATAAAATTAATATTATAAATTTTGAAAAAATACAACTCATGTAACAACCCAAATTGATTAATTTTATCATATTTTTTAATTTAAATTCAATTAATTATTAAAATATATTAATGAGTCTTTTATTATTTTATTATTAAAAGGTGGGCGAAGTAATTAATGGGGGGATAAGGTTGTTTGGTAATTAAAGGGGGCATCAGGTTGTTTGGAATTAATGAGGGGGATTTGAGAGAGGAGGACAAGGAAGAAAGGGAGGACTTGGAAGGGGGATCTTATTTCTGTTTGAGGATTTCTGAATTTATAAAGGAGAGAGGAGGAGGAGGAATGGTTTTGGGGAGCTCTCATAGGGCACTATTGTTGATGGGAATTTTGGGCTCGAGGTCCAGGAAACTGGAAGGATTCCTGGAGCTAGGGAGACAAAGAGGATGTTCCTAGTTGGTTGGGATGTTAATATTCATTCTGGACAAGAACAAGAACATGAACAAGATCAAACAGAAAAGGGACTAGATAAACCAACCTGCAGGTGGAGGTATGTATATGTTGTTATTATCATTATTCTGTTGTTGCTATCATTATTATTCTATTGTTGCTGACATTACTATGTTATCATTATTATGTTGTTACTCTTTATTCCTAGTTTACTCCAAGTATAAGAAAATTATGAGAGAAATTATAAACTAAATTTTAGAAAAAAATTTAATTATTTTGAGTCTTGAAAATAAGCAGGCTCTACATATGGTATCAAATCCCAATTTCAAAACTGAAACCTAGGATTGACCACCCACAGGACTGGGATTTTGTCTTTTCTTCTACAATCCAATTTGTTTCTAATTTGAGTTGTTACACAACAACAATCCTAACTCGAGGGGAAGTAGGCCTAAATCCCTTGGCATTAACATCACGAAATTCTCATCAAGTTGAGACATGAACATAAGATATATTTATATTTGGTAACATTCCCTATTCCTTTTCAAACAAATGACAGAAAATAATCTACAACATCAACACATTGGAATCCTAATGGCAACGAGAGATTCAACACAAACTGCAAATGATGTTGTAAGGTGCATCCCCTTAAGGCTGAATCATATGTGTATACTAATCATCTATCCAAGACATAACTTCTATCATATTATCAGAAAGATCATTAATGACCTTCTGACCCTCAGCCAAGATTGAATGCAAAAAACCCACCAACAACAGACAACCCAAAAACTAAAAAAAAAAAAAAAAAAAGTGAAATGTAAAAATCCCCTGTAGGCAGACAAATTCTATAGCCATACATACATCAAAATCCAAAACGAGCAACATCCTTTCTCAGGGGATTTGAAACAAAGAAACTTTGGTATGTGTTGGGATTCGATCAATTTCTATCTTCCCAAACATTGTGGTTCACAATTGTAACAGATCCTTCAATGCCATGATTCAGAAAACGCTCTAGGTTCTGGGAATATTACCCATATTTTAAATTTTGCTGTGTAAAGAAATAAAATTCTGCAATCATACAATTCAATCCTTCCAAAAAACAATTGTCCGTGCAAGTCAGTGTTCATCGTTGTGAGATTCAGTTAGGTCATGAGAATACATGAACAATTCTAACCCATTAGAACAAAATAACATCAGGGGTCAATAGTTGGGGGAAACTTACAGAGAAAAGGTCACCAGGGAAGCTCTTGCAATTGTCGTCCAAAACCTAGAAGCGCAACAGACGAATAAGGAGATGGGGGTGAAATAAAATAGGAAAGAAATAAAGAAGAGGATGAGGTCGAGTGCCTCTACAAAGAATGATGGATTGAATGAATGGAAACAATTCATAAATAGAAACAACTGGTGATTATTCTCTTTGGGCAAGTGACGATGATGATGATGGTTGGTGAGAGGCTTAGGAGGCATCGCTTAAGGATATTATTTGAACACCTACACAACAACAAAATTCTATACCATGTCTATTTCTTGTATTTATGGGACTTCTTCTACTGTTAGGCCTGAGATTCGAACCTATGATGCCAATTACGCATGCTTCAAGAGTCTCCCCGTTGCCCCATGGTTTGTTCCCTCTACGCAATTTGGGTCCAATTTGGGTTGTTACATTACAATAGACGCAAAAACTACAATAGGTCCATAAAGGTCATGGATCATAACTAAAAATCCTTTCTGTTCCTTTCTTTCGCTATCCTTATCACTATTTTGATAACTAGACCAACCACTGGTAGTGATATCAAGTTGAGAGACAAGTGATCGACATCCTATGTCTCGGTGAAATTTACAACTAAAAATTGGTTGCCTCACATTGCCTTGCAGTTGCACAATCTGAGGGATCGATGTAGTTTTGTCTTCAAACTGAAAGATGTATCGGGGATCAGGCTCAATCCTAATTCTTACGTGGAGCTCTGCCCCAGGACCTCCACCCTTCACCTTGATTTCACCTATGCTAGTACATCTATTGTGAAGATGGACTACCTTTCCCTCTCCCCATTCTGGTCCCACTTTCAATCTGAAGGCCCAAATCTGATTACTACCACTACTCGCTAAGTGACATCCTTTCCTTCTTGTAAATATCACTATTTCCAGATAAGCTTGGGATGATTGGAAACACGTGGGACAACTTGCACAAATCAACTTCTTCTAAATAGAACCTTGCCGCAATACTGTGAACATCAGGGTCACCGACAGAAGCTGTAACCAAGGTAATTGAAGTTGTTTGTGCAGGAAATCCTTTGAGCCGAACTTCACAGAGACAAGGAGAGGACAACTAGTGCACACCACTCCTTGTGGATTTTGAGGCAACGGGTATTCTCAATCCAAGCGCTCCCACTGATACTCTTACAAAAGATCTAGGATCCATCAATTCTGAATAACTTTCTTTAAAGAATAAAGTCGCACTTTATCGTCCCATACTCTTCACTAGAATTCAAGCAACTTATGGCCTCATTTAATCCCAAGATCGTTCGAGTACATGGGAACAATGTCATCCTCATCCACAACTTGTTGTATTTTTCATCCAGAATGAAGAAATTACACTAATTCTGCATCCAAAACCTACTAATACACATGCTTAATCCTTAACCGGACTAAGTTTATCATGAGTACCTTATAAACACCCATGAAATTTCAATTAGGCATCAATTGTGTTCTTCTAAGGAACAAAGTTCTCGATATGGAAAAACCTAACTTGATACTGTAAACCGTTAAAAAATCAAGAAATAAAGTAAGGATAGGGAAAAGTAATTCGGGCCATGGCAATAAAACTTAAAAAATAAGGCTTTAGTGCATGTGCATAAACTGCACTTCTTTATAGACCACTAGATAAACGTAAAACACTCACCAACGAAAATGGAAGGGGGCAATGCGAAAAAAATGGCGAAAAAAAAAAATCTTCATACCTAACAAGACCTTCCAGAACTTAAAAAAGGAAAACCTCGGGCAATTGAAATTGAAGAAAGGTCCTACAGACCTATCAATATCCTTCAATTTTGCAAGTGATGCACCCTTAAATCCTAGACGACGTCAACAACCATAGTAAATAGAATACGACCATTCAACCCCAACTTTAAAATCTGCAATCGTGATCTGTAAGCCTTTAAAACTGCAGTCGAATTGAAGGAAAAAATTAATAGAGGACCGCTTCAAACCGTGACCTTAAATATCCAACTGTGCAATCAATAAATCTCAGAAGCCATGATCTAACCCAGGTCCAAACTAAAAGAAAAATGCACCACACCGTGCCAATAAAATCATCAAAACTTTTGAGAAAACAGACTTTAAATCCACGATAAAAAACTATTAACAAATGTTGAAAACCTTGAATCTTCAGAAATCCCAAGAAAACATTAAAGCACAATGGAGAGAAAAAAAAAAATAAAGATAATTTTTTTTTTCGAAAATAAATGGAACGCACGACAAACCCCTCGAGTTGTAGTCAAATGCGAATCAAGATAAAGCATGTATCACATAAAGGAAAATCAAAAGAAGTGATATAGACCGTGGTTCGAAGCGATTTCGATATCGAAAATCACCTAGAATTCGAAGTCAGGAAGTAGGGAAGCAAACTCAAGGATGAAGGTATAGGTCCACAAGCTTATCTGGATAATCAATTCAGCCATAAAGTTGTTATTCCAAAACCTAGATTGTTCGAAAGTCCAACAAGGTTATCTGAATAATAAATGTCGATTTAATATTGTTGATTTGGGTACTATCCACAATCAAGCCTGCCCACTTTACCATTTCTCCATAGTCCCATAGCACCCACTCAACAGATCAATTTAATGAACCATTATCAATGCATTAACACCAAAACTGAAACCCAACACCCTCGAAAATAAAATTAATATTAGTATATCTTTTTAATAAATGTATTAATATATATATAAATATGTTATATATTTATATATATAAAATAATTAATTAACCTTTGTTTTAATATGTTAATATTTTAATAAATTATGACTAGATAAAAGAGAACATACATTATAGATAACTTTTAAAAACATAAAAATCTTGTTTGCTTTATTTGAAAATAATTTATGATTATTATTGTATAAACCATATAATTTGAGCTTCCTTTGAGTTTTTAAAAGATGATTTTAAATGTTATAGTCAAAATACCTAAGCTACAATGAATAGACAAGGGATGTGATAATAAATAATTTTTATTTTTTATAATAATAATAATAATAATGAGGGAGAAGTGCAAATTATGATAAAGAATTGTATAACATAAAATTATGTAATAGTAAAGAAAGGTAACAAATAATAAATTAAAGAAGAGTAATAGGATATATATATAATGTGTGTAATAAAAAGGAAAGAGAAGTAATGTATAATAAAATATATATGAATTGAAAAAAAATAAAGTATAGGAAGAATTTAATGATATAAATGTAAGATACATAAAATATATTAAATATATGAAAAATATAATGCATTATTAACCGTAAAGGGAGCATGATTGAGAAATGACATGATTATTTAAGCATAATGAGTAAAGGATGAGATAATTAATTAGTAAAAATAAATAAAACATTATTATATAAAAAAGAAGGGATCAGAATTTAAAAAAGAATATATATATATATATATATATATATATATATATATATATAT
>ML834910.1:36064-55446 GCA_009831015.1 Picea engelmannii
TAATATTTAAATTATTTTTAATTTTTTATTTTAATCAATATATATATATATATATATATATATTTTAATTTTTACTTTTCATTAAGATGAACTTTCTGGAAAACATTTTATTATAATATTATTTTATTATTTTAATAATATTTTCAAATCTTTTTATTTTTAAATATTTATAACTAATATCTATAAATTTAGTTTCTATTATATATTTATAAATGTTTATATTATAAATAGTTAATATATTTTTATTTTAATTTTCTATCTTAACTAAAATTCAAATATTTATTTTTTATTTTATCTTTTATTTCCTACAATCTATATGATGGTCCATATTTCAATATATGTTTACTTTCTTTTTTAACTCTCAATTTAGGCAATAATTTTTTTAACTCTCAATTTAGCCAATATTTGAATCTGAGAAGATATTATAAGAATCAATTTAATGTTTCATAAAGGCTGTTCCGTATTTAGATGTTTAAATACAACTTCATAGCTATGTTAGGATGTTGAAGGGAAGGATTTGAAGATATAGCTACGGTAGGATGTTGAAGGGAAGGATTTGAATATAGATTTAACTATAAATACATTATTTTATATAAGTTGTTATAACTATGTTTAATATGTTGAAAGAATATAAAAATCAAGTTAATTATAAATAGGTAATACTAATAATATAATAAATATATATACTTTTTAAATATCATATTTTTTTTTTTCATAAAATTGATATTTTTAAATATCATGTTTTTTTTCTTTACAAAATTACTATATTTCCATGTTAATACAATAAATATATATACTTTTTAAATATCATATTTTTTTCCTTCATAAAATTACTATATTTCAATGTTAGAGAATGTTTTTTTTCATAAGATTTATATATTTCAATGTTAGAGGATGTTTAAAAAAAAGATTTCAAAATAAATTTAACTGTAAATATATTATTTTATATAATATATTATAACTATTCTTCATTTGTAGAAAAAATATAAAAATCAATTTAATTATATATAAAAATCAATTTAATTATAAATACATAATAACAGTAATATAATGCAATAAATATACATACTTTTTAAATACCATGTTTTCTTTTTTTTAATAAGATTGATATATTTCAATGTTACAACCATCTTACAGATTCAAAGTATGCCTTTGGTATGCTTTTTGTATTCATTTGAACAAGTCTTTTTTGTCTTCATTTCAATTCAATTCAATTTTGACGAAATACTTATATTTTGTTAAATAAAACTCAAGTTTATGGTATCAATATGATACACAAGACATTTGACATTTTGATGATGTTTTTTTATTATTTAAGTATTAAGTTATTAATTTTTTAATAAGTTTGACGAAATACTTATATTTTGTTAAATAAAACTCAAGTTTATGGTATCAATATGATACACAAGACATTTGACATTTTGATGATGTTTTTTTATTATTTAAGTATTAAGTTATTAATTTTTTAATAAGTTTGATAATTTGTTTTGTTTTGTTATGATGATATAAAATGAGTGGTTTTGGTTTGAAATTAAAATGAGTTTATTTTTATTTATTTTTAAATTTAAATATTACTATTAAATCTTAATTATTGTATTTTTTATTCTTTGTTGGGTTGTGACAACACATATTTTTTCTATTATAATTATTGGGGTGGAGTTTTCTCAATAGTTTGACTTTCTATATGTTTGGAAATGTTTGAGAATATCTGGTTTAAATGAAGAAACCCATGAGATTCTTCAAAATTGTAATGATTTCTCAATTGCTTAAGAAATTGGCTGAGCAATAAAGGATATCATTTCCCCTATTTCTGTGTCCTTCTCTGTTGTGATGTGTGTGATTGTTTATCTTCATTTTTTGTCTATGTTCATGAATTCTGTTTGCAGTCCTAAAGTCCAACAAGTGGTGTCATAGTTGAGATCGAGTGAAAGTCAGTGAGATTCAAGAGAATATTGGCATTCACGCATAGAGAAGGAGAGTATGTTGCAAGGGAACCAAAGGTTTCACACTATGTCCATTAGGAGGAAAAGCCTTATGAGTTTGAAAGGTTGTTGGATGTTGAGTAGGAAGGTCGGCGAGCCAACAGAGTTGGAATCCATGGTAGTGGTGAGAGCAAGGTTTCCTCTTGGGTATATTGCTTAACTCTAAGATCTACAGTTTGGAGGATGAACACTAAGTGTTTGATGGAATCCCTCAACGAGATGATCATGTACCATTACGATGAGTTGTTGGAGGAGGCATAGATAGTTCTAGTGGTGTTGGTACCAATTCAAGCATGGAAGCAGAGTGTTTGTGGGCTTACTTAGAGTCAAAAGAATGGTGAAAGACTTGAATGGAATGTTTGAGGTGGAGTTATTTTAATGTAAATTGGCATAGGGATATAAGATCTGGTTAGGCATGCATAGCCTAGTTTTGATTCCTTCACGATGAGAAAACTTTTATAAGAAATTTGGATAACCATTGTGTTTATGGTATATTCAATATGTTTTTGATATATGTTATGCCTGTAGCAAGCACAAACATGGTTGATATCAACAAGTTGGCTCAGTTGGCTAGGATGATTGATATGAAGCATATAGGAGAAGCTAAATAAATCTAGGGCATGGAAATGCATAGAGATAGGAAATATGGTAAGCCTTTGTTATCACAACAGAAGTATGTGGAGAAGATTCTCAGGAAATTTGGTATGAATAATGGGAAACTGATAAATATCTCTTTGACTTTCAATTATAAGTTTTCCTCAGGTTTATGTCCAAGTAATGAAGAATAAAGGGGCTATATGTCTCATGTATCATATGCTAGTAGGAAGTTGGATGTATGCATTTAAATGGTCATATATTTCACATTCATTTTGTGTTGTCAGTGGACACATGAAGAAACCAAGTAAAGAGTATGGAAATGGGTGCTTCAATATATAAGAAGCACGAGTATCAACTATAGTGATTGCAACGATTTAGTTTGTGGTTTTTTTGGTTCATCAGAGGTGGAGTGGTCCATATAAGAGAAAATTGTGTATAGATGTTTATGCAACTAGTATTGTTAGAGAAGATGCAGTAGCATTTGGCTTCTATTGGATTGAATGAAGGTGATGTTTGATTTCTTGGGAAATGTAAGGTGGATATTGTTGGTTTGTGACAACACAGACCTTTCTTGTTACATTTATTTGGGTGGAGGTTTCTCAAGCGTTTGGACTTCCATATGATTGGAAATGCTCAAGAATCTCTTGTTTAAATGAAGAATCCCATGAGGAGCTTCTTGATACTTGTAACCATTTCTCCATTGTCTAAGCAATAAAGGATATCATTGCACCCCCATTTCTATTTTTTTATTTTTTTGTTGTTGTGTGTGATTGTTTATATTCTCTTTTCATCTAATTCATGAATTAAGTTTGTAGGCCTAAAGTCCAACACTCGTCACTGCATTTAAAGTATCTAGTTACTTTAAAAGTTGAAATTTGATGATTAAATTAACCTAATTTGTTGTTTTGGATGTCATGGATTAAATACATTTATTTAGGGATTTTTGTAATTGGTTCCACAGAGGATATGAGTGGGGTTTGAAGGATAAACTTTGGTTTGTCCATTTGATGTTGAATTATTGTCTCATACAAGAATTTGAAACTTGATTTTATTTATCCATGAACAATTTGGTTTAACTCTTTGAATACATCCTCTTTACCGTTCACAAATATTTGGACCATAAAGAATGAAATTTGTTATCACAATGCATCTTCCTTAGAGTTCATATATATATTTGGATTCTAAATAATAAATTTTTTTATCAAGTTTTATAAAATTATTTTTCATCAATATAAGAATTATTTAGAGTTCATATATATTTGGATTCTAAATAATGAATTTTTTTTATCAAGTTTAAAAAAAATATTTTTTATCAATATAAAAATTATTTATGTTAAGAAAGGAGATTAATTTTTTTTATCATATACATTATAATTTTCTTTTTAATTTTCTTTATAAATTAACTACTCTATTATCAATGAAATTTGTAATCATAAATAATCTCAACAATATTTGTATTTTTGACATTTCTATAATAGCTTTCCAAAAAAGCTTGTTAGTTTGTTTTTGAGAGTAAAAGATTCATCGTGTCTAAAAGTGTTTTCTATATATAAAGCAAATGAAATAAAATGTTTATGAAAGATAATTAAAACATTTAAATAGTGTGATATGCCATATGACATGTTTAATTCCAAAATAGGTTTAAGTTGATATTTGATTAGAAATGTTTAATTGAAATACAACCTATTTAGTATAGAGGTTAAAATATTAAATTTGTTTATATTATAAAAATTTAAATAAAATTAAAGATAATCGAAGAAACTATGGTAAACATTATTAAATAATTAGTAATGTGACCTAGTGGTTAGTGTTTATACATTTTATTGTTCCGTTTAAAGAATTAGGTTATCTGAATTCCATATTAAAAATTTGACATGGTACATCAGAATTTGAATGGTAATGTTTAGTTTTAAATAACCCATGCAAATTACTTGACATACTTGATGTGCCAGGAAGGACTTTAAATTGCAAAAGTGAACAACCCAGATTCTACATGGAAAGAAACCAAACCCAAAGGACCAGTGTCACCTCCCACCTCTTCAGAGTCTACCGGAGCAGGCTTTCCACCGCCAGGATGTGCAAAAGCATAACTAATCCAGAAGTTCAGTCGCCCTGGTGTTTGGACTATTTATTTGTCGCCCTTGTTAATTAGGTTGATATCAGTTTATTATTTGAATGGTTTACTATTTCACATTTATTTAATATGATTAACAAATTAATCTAAACCATTCAAATTCACTTAATATCATTAACAAATTACTATATTGATCTCTTCATCACCATGTTTCGATAATTTGCATGGATTAATATCACCATGTTTAAATGATTTGAAAGGATTAATATGTATAACACCCTTCATTGTAACATTTGGATAATTAAAGTAATAGGATTATGTTATTATCTTTGCCTCCATGTTTCGATAATTTGCATGGATTAATATCAACATGTTTAAATGATTTGAAAGGATTAATATGTATAAAACCCTTTATTGTAACATTTGGATTTGGATAATTAAAGTAATAGGATTATGGAATTATCTTTGCCTCCATAACTCTGTGTTGCTTGTGGTAAGGCTTGAAAACCTCAAGCACAGAGGAAATTCACGTAAAGTTGGAAAATCGGACTCGGGGCATTCGTTTCAAGTTATCATAGAGCAACTCTTAGACTCCATTAACACCTTTGTGAATCCTTCCCATGAAAAGTTTTGTCCAACAAGCAATTTCCATGAAGAGAGTTGGTTCCAGCAATTTCCATGAGGAGTTTTCGTTCCACTGGTTTTCTTGCATTAGATTCAACCCAACAGACCATGGATCTGGTAAAATTTAATTCTTGTAGTGATGCATGGACCCAGTCTGGCAGTCTGGTTCAGTTTTTTAAATCTGTTGATATTATCTTTTTTCAAGAAACAGAAATTATTATCAAAACGTAACTTTGATGCGTCTTATATAGGTATTAAATAAAAAAGAAACAGAAATCATTATCAAAACCTAACTTTCATGCATCTTATAGGTATTGAATTTAATGGGTGTCCTTCAAGCAATAATCCTTCCGGCGATTGCGTCCAACCGACCGAATTTTGATAGAAATATTGTTATATGTGAATCATAACCACTAATGTTGTTATATAAAAGTAGAGTGCATTATACACCATTTTCGTCTACACCTTGAATTTCTCTTGCTTGTTGAGAAGGGATTAAAAATAAGGAGTTTTTCCCATGCATATATAACACTTCTTGAATGAACAATAGAGACCACTCCATTACCATTTCAAATTATAAATCCCACCCATTATTATCATAGAGATATGTTGTCAATGCAAAGCCCTATTAGGTTTCTAAATCTTAGGATTCTTTTAATCTTGAGAAGCTAATATCATTTACATAAACATTGATAATCCAAGATCTCTTAGATTTGTGCATCTTGCAATCCTCCTTAGAGGTTTGAGAAGATAATATCGTTTAACTAAGCACTCAGAATCCAAGACCCGTTAGATTTGTGCATCTTGCAATCCTCTTTAGAGGGTTGAGAAGATAATATCTCTTTAACTAAGCATTGGAATACAAAACTCTATTAAATTTGTAAATGTTCAAAATTATTAACATATGATATAATAAAATGATATTAATATTAATATGATATAATATAATAGAATGATGTGATATTAATATTAAATTTCATACCTTTAACTTAGAGAATCTTTATAGTATTCACCTCCAACCTCCAATTTATTAGTTATAAATATTGTTATATGTGTATTGCAACGAATGATGCAATACTCATTAAATGAAATTAATAAAGCAACCTGTCATGCCTTGGGAGCTTAGCTTGGGTGCGTGTACTTCCACTATAGTCCAAATCGGGTAGGCACGACACTCGATGTAAATGAAGAGACAAATGTCTTCATATAACAACACGTTAGGGTTTCTTGGGCACAAAAATTGCCAACAAATGACTCCACCCAAGGTTCCTTGCAATGCAAGTTAAACAATGAACGATTTAGTGAAGAGTAGAGGGAAAGACTTGGGCGTTTGTAACATCCCACTCTTGTGCACACCTGATGTGACTTATTTTTTTAGGACACTTGCATGCAAGTGATCTAGTTCATTATATAATTGAATTCTTCGCTTTTGGATTCTGATGATGAAACTGTGAATTATGATGTCATGCTATATTATTGTGTATAAACATGTGCTATTGATTGGTTTCTCCTGAGTATGCAGGACTCTTAACGGATTGAGGATTTCGATGGCATCGATGGACCTCTTTGGACTCCGCATCAAGTCATGGAGTGGACTGCATATGGTTTGAGTAATTTTGTTATTGCATATGTGACATATGACGGGGTATATTATGATGTTTTTTATGGATCGCAGACATGTTTTGTTGATGGATGCAGGGTGATGATTTCTTGCTAATTAGACTCACATTTGGAGTAATGGGGTCATGCATGAAAACCAGATATATTGAGGGAGATATGTGGAAGCAGCCTTGCCACAGCCTACTAGTGGTACCGCCATGGCTCGAACTATAACTTAATGATTACCTAGTTCGAGAGATCCACGATGACATGAGGGCAGACTGAGACAATCGGTCATGAATATACTAAGGGTCGCTCAATAAGGAAAGGTCCTTATTCCTTAGAGGCCCTTAGTCTCCCACAAGGTCACCTAACGGAGTATTGACTCCCAAGTTTGGATGTCTACCAAAATAATTCAAAAGGCAAGTGGAACCTTTGGAGCACGTAGTGCATCATGAAGGGCACATCGGATAATTGAAACATGAATGAAGTTGAGTGGCACCCTTGGAGAACGTAGTGCATCTTGAAGGACACGTCGTGGTTTTTAACACTGGTGAGTCAATGAACCTAGGTACCTAGAAAACAATATCTCATTTTGACTTGGTCATCCTTAAAATAAATGTCCTATGAGTAAAGTTTAATAATTATAAAATTTCTTTTAGAAACAATTTTGCTAATCCTGGTTGAAATTAAATTCTAGGTCTGAGTAGGGTATTAGGACTAAAATTTAATTAAGGGATTAATAAAGGGGGGATGCCGAAAATAAAAGAGGGGGGAATTAAATTTAGAATTTAAAGGAGTATTAAATTATCCAAAAATTTAATTGTTGTCTATGTGCAAAACTTGCTAATTCCGAACTTAGACAAAAAGGGGGAAATTAAATGCAAAAGGAAGGTGGAACATATAAAGGAATCTAGTCTAGAGAAATTTTCTAAAAGAACTCAACTAAGATTTGAGAAGGGTGTCAGTCATTAAAGGAAATTGAGGGAATAAAGGGACAACGAGCAACATTATTAGAAATGATGTTAGGTGGATGAGAGAAATTTGCAATTTAATTTAATTAATTAAATGAAATTCTTGTGCTAATAAGGGATTGGGTGGAAAGTGTACTGGTAATAATATTTCCTAATTAATTGTTAATAAAACTAATTTAATGTGCAAATCTAAAGGTCACTAGGAAGAAATCTATAAAGGAAATGGCAAAGAGGAGGAATGGATCACAAATGGAAAGCATAAGGTTATGCTGCCGAATTTTTCTTGACTGATTTTTCTTGTGGGAGTTGGGATATCCAACTCGAATGGAGAGTGGAAACTCAACCTTGTGAGGCAAGATGGGAGCCAGATACATTTATATGTTGATGGAATTATAATGGTATTTTTTATTATCATGAAATTGTGAATTGTCATGACAACCTCGCGATGATTAAAATTGTTTTATTATTTTTTTACGTTTCATTGATCATTTTTAAAATTTTAGTAGTCATGTAAAGGTGGAGGATATCTTGTATTATTAGGGTCTTCTGGATTGATCAACTTTTAGTTCTCGAACTCTCATTTTTTAAAATCCCTTTCTCAACGTCTTCATTTGAAATGCTGCGTTAATTCTTGCGTAACAGTTCACCCACTTGAGTCATTGTCGAGGTGTACTTTTCATGGATCCATCTCTACATGTTGTAAGGGACATTTTCTCCCAGGAATTTTAAACCAACACCCTATGTGTTGATCTTAGTGCCTTCCTTTTGCTTATAGTCCTTGCAGTTTCTTTTTCACTTATGCCCAATGATTTTTTGTCATCCTTTCCATCAATTATGAGAATTTTCCCTATGCCTTGGAGTTTGAGGCTTGCGCCTTCCCTTACTTCCCCAGTAAATTTGTTTTCTCCCCTCCCTTATCATATTCATCACTAATTTTTCCTGGGAAATGCATCTGTGTGGATGCTCACGAGTCCGCATTTTTCTTGATTCTCGTTGCGTCTGTTTGGTTTCTTGGGAGGACGTCTATGCATTTTCATGGGAGGCAACTTTGTATCTTCACTCTTACCCAGCGGAATTTGTTCCATCACAGCGTTTCTTCTTCCTTCAGTCAATGAATTCTTACACCCAAGTCTTTGATCCCTTCCTCGTACCTTAACCTGCGCTCTGTGTGTTGGGAGGAACCTCCCATTGTTTCCATTCTACACTGCAATTTCATGCTTGATGGTACCCTGGGCGGCTAGATCACAACATTTTGCATACCTTCTATGTAGGTTATTCTTCCTTTACCTCTGCGTGGGATCTTTTCGCTCAGCTCCAATTTCTCCCAACTCACAGTGACCTCAACATCTTCATAACGTTCTACTTGGCCTTAGCTCTACATTTTCTTTTAGGAGCCCATGGCTCTGCATATCCACCCTTGGGCCCAGAAACCACCATCCTTTTCCCTACAAAATTCATTGGAGCTCTCTGCATTTTACCTCGTTTTCCTACCTCTGCATTTTATTTTTTTCTTTTGAACCATCCTCCCAACTAATAGAGCAATATATGCGTATCGCGATTCCTAGATCTACGCAGTAAGTACCGGTTAAGGCCCTGCGTTTACCCTGTTTTTCACACAATGATTCGTCCTTTTCCTCCCAATCTTTTCCCCCTAGATTCGCTATGATTGGGGAGGAACACTCCACGTGTAGCGGCCTTTTGGAAAGCTAATTTTGGCTCTGCATAAATAAATATTCTTAGTTACCTCTTTATGAATTTGATTAAAGGACATGATTGTAGCAAGTGCGAGGAAGTAACGGGAGGTAAAATTTATAAAAATTTTAACCAGGAAATTGTAGTTATGATGGTGGAAGCAAAGGAATGGTCACGAGAAGACCATTATAAGTTGGTGTACATTAAAATTAGGTATCAAATGATCACCCTTCTACTCTAAATGTGAACCTTAGAGACGTGTTTTATTTCCAGTTTATTCCTAGTTGATGCAGGGTTCATTAACACCTTTAAAACGTTAATGAGGATTAATCTTGTTTCATGACCGCTTTTGAACATAAATTGAACCCCCTTGTTAATTGTAAATTGTGGCATTGTAAATTTTTAATAGGATTGTGCATTAAAGAATGCTATGAACTGCATATTGATAACTATTAAGTATTCATGCAATCTTCTTGCTTAAAACTTGGGATGGCACATGAAAAACCTTCCCTTCAGTATTCTTACCTTACACCTCGACATGCATTTAATGTTGAACCCTAAAAATAAGTAATGGTTTTACATTTTGAACTTCAAAATATTCTATAACTATGTGTCCCTTAACAGAATTTGGCATATTCTTTTCCAGGCATTGGTTGAATCTCTAAGAATGATGTTTATGTGGTTGTTTACTTCCTTTAAATAGTTGAACCTTGTGTGCTCTTAAGACAAAAACCTCTATGCACTTCCTTTTAAGAAAAATATTGACTGGTAAATGAATTTTAGGAGGTATTGAAGGATGGCGTAGACTTTGGACTTCTTGCGCGCAACTAAAACATGATGTGAAGAATGATTGTTGATATTGGACCTTTTGCGCTATGAATTTGTTGATTTGTTGTTGGGTTAATTGTGTGTCTGGAATAAAATGGTCGTTGTCATTCCGCTTGGAAAATCCAATCAAGTTGATTTCAATGTGCCCTCTATTGTGCCCTTATATGATTGATTCTCAAATGGTATTCTATTGCGCGTTGTGAATTTTAAATGAAGTTTTTGGTGCCTTGAATCATTGAGGTGTAAATGATGGATATAGAATAGAAAGCTCACGCGTAGTTCAATAGTGTGATGTATGGCTAGTTGGGTATTTTGAGTCCTTGCGCGCATTGTATGAGAACGTACTGTATGGTTTAGATATTAGTCCCTTGCACGAGATGAAAATATTATTACGGATGATGGCATGTGTGTTTGGGGGTTTGTGCCTCGAATTTAATTGATATTTCCTTGGTTTCTTGATTAGTTAATGTTAGGATTGATGGTCTTGATGTTAGTCTTCTAGCACTCAATGAAAATTTATTATGATGAAGGATGGTTATGCGAATAGTTATATTACTTGTGTGTCATGATTAATTGTGTAAAGACATTGATTATGGGTTGGTTTTTATTGTGATATTACGTCGTTATGTGTTCATCATTCATGACGATGATGTGTCGACTTTGCATCGTCATTGTTGTTAATGTGTTAATGTTGTTTCATTTATATATTGCACTATTGTCAATGATGTCGTTATTAATTTGTGATGTATATTTCCTAACGTAGCATTAAAAAAATAAATTATTTATCTGTTGTATTTCTCCTTTGTCGTCATAATGACGAGAATGTTTCATATGGTATCAGAGTGGGTTTATCCCTATGACTATGGATAGCCATGTCTTCCACTGAATTAAACCCTTGATTAAATCGTAGTGCTAATTAAAATTTTAACTTGTCCTTGCGGTAGTCACGGCTAAAGGACGCCGCAGAGATTCAAAATGTGGTTCTAGGGAGGGAGGTGCGACGCCTTGAGAAGCGCCACAGCCTAAGGAGTCATCTAACCCCAAAGGGGAAGAACAAGTCCTTAGGCGAGAGTCAATTGATCTAAGTGATGGGATGGTATGAAAAGGTCCTTTCAGGGAAACATGAGAGGCCTTGATTAAATGCATGTACTGAGATGAGGCCAGGGTGCCTTTACCCCTGAGGGTCCACAACACTCCCCAACCAGTAATGGTATCTTTCACAGAGAACTTGAGAAGGTTAAGTTCCCGAGTTCACAAGTGCCACAGATGTTTTAGCTGTTGAGGCATGGATGTAGAACAAGGTGACGTGCTTTGCACATCGCGGCTACGACCTCTAGCACAAAGGTCTGCATGGCAGTCTTCGGCTAAAGGGGAGCGCTCTTCCATGGTCGAAGACGCTCCTACCTCAATTAAACATGGTCGTCGAATTCATGTTGTTGGGACGATTCCAGGAATGGTTCCGGTAGAAGTTTTGATGGAGGAATTCATTGAGCATCGGCGTGATTAGATCAACGCCTTACAGTGCCAGATTATGAGACAAGATTATGGAGCTACTTCTGTATGCCCCACATCTAAACATGAATAAGATGGAGATCAACAAGCTCGTGATTGGCCTTAACTCCAATTTTCTTGCGAAGGTGAGGATCTAAATGCCTCAGACGTTGCACGATATAGTCCATTAGGCCTCGTAGATAAGAAATAATTGACCCATGAGTCAGAGTAGAACTCCTGTAAGACCGTCTGGCCTGACGACATCTGGTGCATAGCAGCATCAAATGCCAACCAGAAATGACAACTCGGTATCAATATATGTCTATAGAACCCTTTTTCAAGACACCACAATGACAGGTTCCTCAGCAGAAGACCCCTACATGGGACCACCACTAACAACCGCAGTTAGGATTGTTAGCAGAACATATTAGGATCTTAGGCTGGTCGGCCAAAAACTTCCACTTCGGGGACCAGGATTATTGGAACAGAGACGGGTGATGGAAAGGTGGAGATGGCACCTTACCAACAAGACTGTTTGGTTGGAAAAGATGGAGCAGATGGGTAAATAAGACACACTATCGTTGTGGATATGGGTGAGGCCCATGGGATTCTTGATTATTGTGAATAACTGCCAAGACGAGTGCCAAACCGTCGTGCTCGAGGCGTCAGGTACCATCTTCGACCAAACTTTAGTAGTTTTTAGATCCCAATGCTACATAGAGATCTATTCCTAGTACCACATTGAAGGGATTCTTGTAAAGGAATTCGACAGGATGAGCTTAGATTCATCGATATGGCTTCAGGTTCCAACAAGATGGTTGGAGGAAGGGGTACGAATTGTCACTATAACTTGGGGAATAGTGTAAGATCTTGACGATGTGGTTTGTATAGACTGGTTGGAAATCGCATGAGGTGATACTCAACTGTAAGACGAAACAAATAAGTTTGGTCGATGATGAGGGACATCGACGAGTGATTATAGGAAGGAACCAGGGAGTATCCTTGAGGTTCATTTATTCCCAACAAGTATAGAATATCATGCTCAGGGATGCAAGCTATATGCAATATTTTCCCTAAATGAGAAGGTCGTGACAAACCTATTTGAAATACCTTCCCGTGGAATGAGTACTACTAATCTGTTTCAATAAATTTACCTAGATGTTCGCCCACAAACGAGTTGGTGTTTAAAATTGACTCAAAATCTTCGAACTAAATCGATAGCGAGAGAGCCTTATCGTATGTAGACCCCTGAGTTACAGGATTTGAAAATGAAATAGAAGGAGTTGTTGGACCTATGACTTATACGTCTAGGTGTGTCACCTTGGGGTGCACCTATTATTTCCTACGGAAGAAGGATGGGTCATGGAGAATCTGCATTGACTATCGTCAATTGAACAAGGAAACGATCAAGAACCAATATCTTTTTCCTAGAATAAAAGATCTATTGATCGAATTAATGGCGCGATGGTGTTTTCGAAGATCAATTTGAGATCAGGGTATCACCAGTTACGGATCAAGGAGGAAGACATTCCTAATACTGTGTTCAAGATGAGGTTTGGACATTACGATTTTACCATTTTACCATTAGGACAGACAAACTCCCCAGGGGTATTCACGAGCTTGATGGAAGGGGTATTCTATGAATACTTGGACAAGTTTGTTCAAGTATTCATTGATTACATGTTGATATATTCTCGGATGATGGAAGAACATGATGAATTATTGCGCTTGGTACTAATGTTTTTACGAGAGAAAAAATTATCTGGGAAACTATCGAAATGTTATTTTTAGGGCATGTCATCTCCGGTGAAGGTATCACTGTGGATCTAGTGAAAGAAGAGGCTATCATGAAATGGCCTGCATCGACGAACGTCCCAAAAGTACATAGCTTCATGGGTTTAGCTGGATGTTATTGAAGGTTCATCAAGGGTTTTTCGAAGATAGAAAGTTTGATTATAGAATTGAAAAAGAAGAACAAGGACTTGGGTGGACCCAGAAATGAGCGGAAGCATTTCGAAGGCTTAAGGAGCTATTGATGATAGTGTCGATACTAAAAGTCCTTGACTTGGACGAGGACTTCTTGGTATGCACCGACGCATCCAAGGAAGGCTTAGGTGAAGTCTTGATGCAAGATGATTGAGTGATTTATTACACCACAAGGAAGCTAAGAAGGCATGACGAGAACTACGTGATGCACGATTTGGATTTATTAGCCATTATGTATTCCCTGAGAGTGAGGGGACACTACCTTATTGGAATGAAGTGACTTGAACACGCGACAAAGGCATTGGTCAAAACTGCTTAGAGAGTACGATTTTTGGATTACCTACATCCAAGGAACAATGAATAGAGTTATGGATGTGTGGAGTCGGAGGCCATGCATATTTTCGGTGGTGCCTCTTCAGACGAATCTTCATGAAATAATTCTAACTACAGTGCGATGATGACCGGTATAAAGAGATTAAGGAATTATATTGGAAAATATGCCATGTTGGTACCCAAATTGAGGGATATAATGTGGACAACGATGGATTAATGAGATATAATAACCAGATTTACTTACCTCCCAACGATGAATTGAGAACTTTTTATCTTGTACGAATCTCATAGAGCAGTGTACATGGCTTATCCAAAAGTCATGAAGATGAGGACATACCTTAAGCAATTATTCTTCTGGAAGGGATGAAGGCAAACAACATCAAATGCATGGCGGCATTTCTTGATGGTCAGAAGGTGAAGGCTAAACATGGACATCCGATAGGATTTCTACAACCACTCACTATTATAAAATTGAAATGGGAGGTCACTTTGATGGAATTCATTGGGGAAATTTTCATTGACGACAAGGAGGCATGACTCTATTTTCATGATAGTTGACATTCTGATGAAGATTTCACATTTTGTCCCTGTGCGTATGGCGCATCAGGTGGTAAGTATAGCTAGATTTTATATCAACAAAATATTGATACTGCCAGACATACCAAAAGAATCATATCCGATAAGGGAATTGGTGTTTGCAAGACGATTTTGGACAAGTTTCGCAAGAGGCCTTGGGAACACCATTGAACTATAGTACAACATTTCCATGAGATAGAGAGGATGACTGAAGGAACGAACCAAATTTTGGAAGGTTGTGTTGCATATGTGTGTGCTATACCAACAAAAAAATTGGGAATAGTTATTTTTCCTGGCTGAGTTTGCATGAAACAACAACCATCAAGGTACTGTTAATATGGCACCGTTGAGTTTCTCTATGGGAGAACATGTCAAACTCCTTTGAGCTCGGATAGACTCGAGGATCGAGTCCTAGTAGGATCCAAAGTGATCCAAGAAATGGAAGAACAAGTACAAACGATAATAAAAAGGTTTGGAAGAAGCACAAGATCAATAGAAGGGTTTTTCTGATGCGCATCGCGTGACCATAAATATGAAGGGCCTAATGGCTAACCACTCTTGATTCCTTGAGGCATTTCTCGATATTTATATTGTATCTGTGTGCGAACTTAGGTCAGTGATCCTACGCATGTGATTGAATTGATTTCTTAGTGGATGTTGGCTGAGGGTGTGCTGACGATGGAGCCAATCTGCTTTCTGGACCATCGCATTCGACCGCCATGGCGTTGAACTCTCGATCAGGTCAAGGTCCAGTGGGACAATTATAGTCCACACTCGGCTACCTAGGAGGACGCATATGACATGCATCAACAATTTTCATTTTTATTTGATATCTAGACATTTAGATATTGTCAAATACTTTATTTTTGCACCAGTATACTATGAAAATTTGGGACAAAGTTTAAAATAGGAGGGGGTGTATGAAATATCCCTCTCTTGCGCACACTTGATGTGACTTATTCTTTGAGGACACTTGCGTGCAAGTGATACAGTTCATTATATGATTGACTACTTTGCTTATGGATTCTGATGATGAGACTGTGGATTATTATGTCATGTTATGTTATTGTGTATATACATGTGTTATTGACTAGTTTCTCCTGAGTGTGCAGGACTCTTGACAGATTGAGGATGTCAATGGAATCGATGGACCTCCTTGGAATTCAGATTGAGTCAGGGAGTGGACTATATATGGTTTGAGCATTTATGTTATTTCATATGTGACATATGAAGGGGTATATTATGATGTTGTTTATGTATCGTTGACATGTTTCATTCATGGATGTAGGCTAATGATTGCTTGCTATTCAGACTCACATTTGGAGTAAAGGGGTCATGCAAGACAACTAGAGATATTGAGGGAGAGGTGTGGAATCATATCTGCCACAGCCTACTAGCACTCTCGTCATGGCTCGAACTGTAGGTTAACGATTACCTAGTTCAAGTGATCCACGATGTCGTGAGGGAAGACTGAGACAGTTGCTCATGAAAATTCTAAGGGGAGAGCAATAAGGCAGGGTCCTTATTCCTTAGAGGCTTTTAGTCTATGACAATGCCACCTAATGGAGTATTGAATCCAAGGGTTGGACGTCTACCAAAATTAGTCAAAAGGCGAGTGGAACCCTTGGAGAACATAGTGCGTCTTGAACGGAACGTCTTATAAATGAAACATGAATGAAGGTGAGTGGCACCCTTGGAGCATGTAGTGCATCTTGAAGGGCACGTCACGGTTTTTAATGCTGGTGAGTCAATGAACCTAGGTACCTAGAAAAAATATCTCATTTTGACTTGGTCAGCCTTAAAATAAATGTCTTATGAGTAAAGTTTAATAATTATAAAATTTCCCTTAAAAACAATTTTGCTAAGTCTAGTTGAAATGAAAGCCTTTGTCTAAGTAGGATATGAGGACGAAAATTTAATTAAACGATTAATAAAGGGGGGATGAAGAAAAGAAAAGGGGGGAAAATTAAATTTAGAATTTAAAGGAGGATTAAATTATCCAAAAAATTAATTGTTGTCTATGTGCAAAACTTGCTAATTCCGAACTTAGACAAAAAGGGGAAATTAAATGCAAAAGGAACGTGGAACGTAGAAATGAATCTAGTGTAGAGAACTTTCCTAAAAGAACTCAACTAAGATTTAAGAAGGGGTTCAGTCATTAAAAGAATTTGAGGGAATAAAGGGACAACAAGGAGTGTTTTTAGGAATGTTTTTAGGTGGGTGAGGGAAATTGGCAATTTAATTTAATAAATTAAATGAAATTCTAGTGCAACTAACGGATTGGGTCACAAGTGTACGGGAAAGAATATTTCCTAATTAATTTTTAATAAAAATAATTTAATATGCGAATGGAAAGGTCACTAAGAGGAAATCTATAAAAGAAATGGCAGAGAGGAGGAATGGATAACAATTGGCAAGCCTAAGGTTAAGCTTTCAGATTTTTCTTGATTGATTTTTCTTATGGGAGTTGAGATACCTAGCTCGAATAGAGAGTGGTAGCTCAACCTTCTGAGGAGAGATGGGAGCTAGCTCATTCTCTAGTTTGTGTGCTTGACCCCTTTGTGGATCGAGACGCTTAGGGGGAAGAAGAGTACCCCTAGTGTTGGCTAGGAGGTACCAATGAGGTCTCAACAATTAGAAAGCCAGAGCGAGGAGGTTCACCAACAGCCAAGGAACATCAAGAAGCCAACAACCAAATATGGTACACATTTTAGAATTTGCAGTTGTAGATTTGTTAGAATTGTGCATAGATTTATGTGTTGATGGAATTATAATGGTATTGTTGATTATCATGAAAATGTGAATTGTCATGACAACCTCGCGATGATTAATTTTTTCTTAGTATTGTTTACGTCTCATTGATCATTTTTTAAATTTCAGTAGTCGTGTAAAGGAGAAGGAGATCTTGTATTGTTAACGTCTTCTGGATTGATTAACTTTTAGTGATTGAACCCTCATTTTCTAAAATCCCTTGCTTAGTGTCTTCATTTCAAACACTACGTTAATCATTGCATAACAGTTAGCCCACTTGAGCGTTCCCGAGGCATACTTTCATGGGTCCATCTCTGTGTGTTGCAAGGTACATTTTTGTCCAAAAATGTGCTTCTTCGGATGTTGATCCTTGGTTTCCTCTGCCCTTTAGAAAGTAATTTTTTTCTCAACAATCTTTAGATCTAGTTTCTAGCGATATTGACTTCATCGCTCATCATTTTTTAAACTTTACTACGCAATGATTTTCTTACTTAGATCTTTGCGAATTTGGGATTTAAACCAATAGCCTATGTGTTGATCTCAGCTCATTGCTTTTGCTTACAGTCCTTGCAGTTTCTGTTGCACTTATGCCCAGTTAATTTTTTGTCATCCTTGCTAGCGATTATGGGATTTTTCCCTGTGCCTTGAAGTTTGAGGCTTGTGCCTTCCTTCACTTTCCTAGTAAATTTGTTTTTGCTTCACCTTGGGATACCCAACTCGAATAGAGAGTGGTAGCTCGACCTTATGAGGCGAGATGGGAGCTAGCTCATTCTCTGGTTTGTGTGCTTGGCCGCTTTGTGGATCGAGGGGCTTAGGGGGAAGAAGAGTACCCCTAGTATTGGCTGGGAGGTAATGGTGAAGTTTCAACGATTAGCAAGCGGGAGCGACGAAGTTCGCCAATAGCCGAGAAACATCAACAAGCCAACGACTCGATATGGTACACATTTTAGAATTTGCAATTGTAGATTTGTTAGAATCGTGCATAGATTTATGTGTTGATGGAATTATAATGGTATTGTTGATTATCATGAAATTGTATATTGTCACGATAGCCTCCCGATGATTAATTTTTTTGTATTATTGTTTACGGCTCATTGATCATTTTTAAAATTTCGGTAGCCGTCTAAAGGCGAAGGAGATCTTGTATTGTTGAGATCTTCTGGATTGATTGAACCCTCATTTTTAAAAATCCCTTGCTTAGTGTCTTCATTTGAAACGCTGCGTTAATCCTTGTGTAACGGTTCGACCACTTGAGCTTTCCCGGGGCGTACTTTTCATGGGTCCATCTCTGTGTGTTGCAAGGTACATTTTCGCCTAGCAATGTGCTTCTTCGGGTGTTGATCCTTGGTTTCCTTTGCCCATTTGGGGTTTAAACCAACATCCTGTGTGTTGATCTCAGCTCGTTGCTTTTGCTTACAGTCCTTGCAGTTTCTGTTGCACTTATGCCCAGTGAATTTTTGTCATCCTTGCGAGCGATTATGAGATTTTTCCCTCTGCCTTGGAGTTTGAGCCCCCCCTGTTCCACCCGTTATCACATATCATGTTCATCACTGATTTTTTTTGGGAAATGCATCTGTGTGGATGCTCACGAGTCTGCCTTTTTCTTGATTCTCGTTGCGTGTGTTTGGTTTCTTGGGAGGATGTCTCTGCGTTTATATGGAAGTCAAATCTATGCCTTTACTCTTACCCAGCGGAATTTGTTCCATCATGGCGTTGCTTATTCATTCGCTCAACGAATGCTTAAACCCAACTCTACGATCCCTTCCTCATACCTTAACCTGCTCCATGTGTGTTAGGATGAACCTCCCATCGTTTCTTGGCTACACTGAAATTTCGTGCTTGATGGTACCCTGGGTTGTTGGATCACAACATTTT
>ML834910.1:62502-75181 GCA_009831015.1 Picea engelmannii
CAGATCAGACAGACAGATGAAAGTTCTAGTGTTGTAACCTTTTGTTATGTTTTGTAATTTGTGATTGAGATATTTGTAATGTAAGCATTAAGAGAGGGTGTTAGAGATAATGCTTATAACTATTGTAATCGTGAGTTTCTAGGATAACTATTACTGTTGTAATAGTTAGTTTCAACTATGACTGTTGTAACTGTGAGTTTCTAGGTTTACTATTTTTAGCTAATCAGATCCACTTGAGTCATTGATTTGCATGCTATATATGTAACCTCCATTTGTTTGTTAAGCAATGAAAAACGTTTTGTGTTGTGTGAATTAATTCTTCCAATTTTAACTGTTTTCCCTTTGTCAACATGGATAGCATTAAACGCTTCATCCCCTTCCTCTTAGTCCCCACGTTGTATGCAACAGATCTCTCAATCCTGTCTCGTTCTCTCACTCCTGTCTCGAAGAGTTTAGTTTCTGCCTCCGTTCTCAACCCAGAGCTATTCATCCCTGTTTGAATTGGATTATGTGGTGCAATCTTTGTGTAATTGCAACAAACAATTGTAGAATGGAAGATATGAAAGAGAAAGAGGAATTGGTGTGTAATTGCAACATTTAATCATTGAATTTATTAATCTTTTATTAATCTTCTAATTGTTTAAATTATATAACTATTTTAGGAACTTAGTTAAAATTTTAATCTTCTAATTCTACAAATTATAGAGTTATTTTAGGAACTTAATTAAAATTTGACATTTAAATGGATTTTGTTTATTGTTTTGAAGGTCAATATAATGATACATTTTGAAATTAAATGTTATGGATGAAAAGTATTTTTGACACCTTTTAAAATTAAATCTCATGGATGAAAACATTTTTTTTAGAAATTTTAAATCTTGAAATAAGAAATTCTTGGATTTTAAATCTAAATAATGACATTTAAAAAATTAAATCTCATTGATGAATTTTTTTTGCATTTGTTAAAATTGAATGTCATGGATCAAAAACTTATTTAGATTTTAAAATAGGTTTATGTTTTTATGAAGTTTGTAGGATGTGGGTGTATGTGGAATGGAAGACTAAAAAAATTTAAAATTTGAATAGGGGATTAAGATGATGCATTAGGAATATAAAGATATTCTACACTACACTCATAGTTTATTGTCTTCCTCATTATATTTAATCTCTGCTATATCAAATATTTATTATAAATGTACACTCAACACTTGATATAAGTTGATTGACCTCTTTATTGTATTACATATGCCATAAAATGTAATGGATGATTGGCACATAGACAACTAGAATTTCTTCTAAAAGTGTATGTCACTTTTTTCAATCATGATCTCTTTTTGTAAAAAGTTTTCCAATTGCTAGAGAGAGCTAACGAAACTAGATTTTATTAATCTAAAAATATCTTCTTCTTTTTTATGTCTCTAACTGCATATTTCTTAGAGTTGAGACATATTTAGACCCCAAAGAATGAAATGTGTTATTACATATGGATGCTTTCCCTTTTAAATAAAACCCACTCTGCTTAAATTCTAAGATATAATATTTCAAATTCGTAATGAATTGGTTCATATTTGATCATGTTAAATACAAAGTTATTTTTCATGTTAAATATAAAGTTATTTTGCATGGATATAAGAATTATTTTCATTAACAATGAGATCAAAGGTTATTTTCATATAAATTTTAGTCTTTTTTTTAAATTTGTATATTAATTAACTATTCTTAGAGTCACTAACAATCTCTATAACATTTTTCCGAGTCACTAACAATCTCTATAACATTTTTCCTTTTAATGATGATATAATACATTCACCATAAGAAATTTTCATAGTTACTTTCATGCAGCATGCAAGATTCATATTTAATGGGAAATGTTTATATTTGAGAGCATGAAAGGTTCAAATTTGATGGCCAATGAAATTGATAATCATAAACAATTTCAACAAGTTTCTTTTTTTATCATTAATATTTTTATATTATAATTTAAAAAAAAATTAATGATAACTGAAAAAATTAGTGTAAACAATTTAGTCGAATTTATTTTAAGGTTCTATAAGAACAAATGAAGACATTTGAAATCACATTAAAAATTTCACATGGTACACAGGAATTTGAATATCAAATAAAAGGTAACTTTTACTTTTGAATCGGTCATAAAAATTGCTTAATTACTTAATATGCAAAGTAAAGTAAGAAATCAAATTTCAACATTGTGAACTCATAGGTGTAGTAAAACAATCTACAGAGGAGGGGTCGGTGGTATTTGTATTATGTGTAGATCAAATGAAGAGTCAAGCCAGCATTTATTTGTTAGCTGCTCGTTCACAGTTTTGCTCGTTCACAGTTTTAATTTGGGAAAGAGTTAAATTGAGCTTAAACTTGGCAAATGGATGGAATGGAATTTCTGTTATGGAATGCTTTTAAAAATGGTGTTTTCAAAAAAAATCGATTAGAGAGTTAGGTGTCTTCATTTGATGGTTTATATGAAAGGACAGGAATAACAAACTTTTTGAAGAACGACCACCTTCGGCGAATAGAATCCTTTTTCTTGCCATAGGATCTGTGGTCCCGATGCAAATCAATGTTGCGGTCTCTTCAAAAAGATTTCAACCTATCTCTATTCCTGAAGACAAAATACTTGCATGGTTTGAGGGGCCTCACAACACAATGGAAATCTATGCGGAGCGGGAGGATTTATCCAAATTAGTAATCTAGTTGAATACCGATGGACTTTAAACCAGACTTTAAACCAAATTAGTAATTTTTGAATACCGATGGGCTTTAAATTGTATTTCAGCAAATAATTTTAAGCGGAATTTATGAATTTATGGAAGCTTGGGCATCAATTATAGGGTATCAATTATATTGGCAAAAACTCTCAGTATTCAAGACCTATATATGATGGGGAACTCATTGATTGTTATAAATTGGCTTAGTGGTAAAGGCATATTACAGGCGGCTAATCTGGATGGCTGGAAAAATAGAACTTGTGACTTAATTTCTTTTTTTCAGATCTGTGACTGATGGAGTGTCAAAAAAGGCTCTACACTTGCCAGGGGTCATATCGCTACAACCAATGGAATGGAGGCCATGAGGGACCTATCATCCATTTAAAGTTGCAATTTTGTATCTCTCCTTGTCCTGGCTTGAACAAGGTTTTTATAGTAGCGGTTTTGTTTTCTGCATATGCATTGATATGTTATTTTGATGCATGGACTATTTTTTACCATGGGGTTTTGCTGTGAATATGCAGTTGCGTGTAATATTGGTATGAAACCAAGTGTGGACATAAGACTAATTATGATTGATATTTTTGGTTTGCGATGAAACAGTCTATGTAAAAGGATTATATTATCATAAATATAATGTGCAATTTAAAAAAAAAATAAAAAAGATATAGTAAAATAATTTTTCCTTTCTTCTTTTCTAATAAAATTAATAACAATTGTTCTAATTATTTAGCAAAAACATTTCATTTTTAATTATTATATTTTTGATATTATGAAGTCATGGAAATTTAAAAAATTTATAAAAAAATATTGAAGTGTTAAAATTGCAATGTGAAGTAGAAAACCAAAAAATCCATGTACAATGTCAAACCGCAAAATTTGATTATCAAATAACGTTTGCTCCACTAATAACTGTTTCCCGTATAATACAAGGTACTTGGCCGTTAATGCTCCCCCGAAAACGTGGAGCTATAAAATAGCTTGCGCTGAGGAGAAGATATTTTGTAGATGGACGGATCCTACTTTACAGAGAAACAATGAATTATCTCGTTGTTAAATATTAGCATAGCTATAAAGTGGCTGGTGTTGCGGTTGGTGAATGTGGAAAGTTATTTGGATAGACAGTATTCTAGTGAATTGAAAAGCACGGACAGCCGAAACGTACATAGAGTTGAGGAAATCTAAAAGTCAATCTTAAATGTGGTATTTCCAAAGATTAATTAGTTAAACGTGGCAATCATATGGTGGTACAGTAATTTCTTAATATGATTAGGTAAATCTTAAAAAGTAAACAAGTTAACTGATGCATTCAAAAATACAAGGAAGTTATGAAGAGTAAATCACATTCATTGATTTGGGAGGACGACTAAGAATATTCCAACATTTTTAATTGTTAGCCATCATTAGAATTTTAAATTAAAAGGTGATTAATTGTGCCCATCTCCAATAGCTATATGCCTTTCTGCATAAAAATACACAATTGACTCTCCTAATGGTAATTGTGTCTTCATATTATGTCATTTCATAAAATGCACAATTGGCTCTCGTAATGGTAATTGTGTCTTCATAATATGGCATTTCATAAAAATGTAAGGGAATCAGTGGTTTAAAGAGAAAATTAAAAAAAGAGAGCTAAACAATTGGGTGGATATCTAGGGAAG
Source organism: Picea engelmannii (assembly GCA_009831015.1). Lineage (NCBI taxonomy): Eukaryota > Viridiplantae > Streptophyta > Pinopsida > Pinales > Pinaceae > Picea > Picea engelmannii. The sequence continues at coordinate 66,890 of ML834910.1, forward strand.
AATTATTGAATTTTATGTGAAGTAAAACATGGTTTATGTATGTGATTTTTCACCATGGTTGAGCGTGAGTGAAAATAGTTGGATCTCTTTGGATCGTCTTTACAACTATTTCATTTAGTACTTTTAAATATTTTTTAATTGTTGTTTCTTAAGAAAAAATAATTTCTTTACTTTTTAGAAATTTCAGCAACCACACAATATTAAAAAAAAACCTACATTATATCTAACCTTTTATAAAATTTTAATTTTTTGCAATTTTTTTTTTTAATTTATAACTATCTAATTTAAATTTATTTTAATATTTATAACCATTTCCATTTCACTTTTGGAAAATACTTTAATTACCAATCAAAAAAACTTGTTCACACAATCTCACCATATAAACCAAAATTAAATAAAATAAATATTTCAAAGTATCTTCAAAGAACATAGGACATAATTGAGCTCAAAACTCGAACCAAAGAAATTATGTTAATTACCAATCAAAAAAACTTGTTCACACAATCTCACCATATAAACCAAAATAAAATAAAATAAATATTTCAAAGTATCTTCAAAGAACATAGGACATAATTGAGCTCAAAACTCGAACCAAAGAAATTATGATTAATATAGTTGTTTTGAAGCTCCGGAAGAGCTACTCCACTTTGAGATTTTGTGCACACCATTATCCCTTCATCTAAATCAATAACACCTTCTGTATGCTTAGGAATAAATAAAACCATGAAAACAAATCACTGCATCTTCCCAATCCTACGTTTCCAAGGAATAATCCTACGTTTCCGAGGAATTAGAAATTTTTTTCCCAACTGATCTTTTTCAACCTACAAAGAAATCTGCCATAACCTTCACGTCCCCCACCACTTGGAGATACCAAATATCTCTTAATTTCCCTGAAATGAACTCTAATTTTGTGAGCCATGAACTCCAAACTATTAGACTTGTTTTTCAATAAAGTTTGATTTTACTAGAGCCAAATTTCCCATAACATGTAGTTAGGAAGGTCAATAAAATATTTATTGCGACGAAATATTTATTGCGATGGTCTTTCAAACACTAACTCATACATTTATCTAGAGAGTTCAATTTTCAAACACCATCAATAACATTTAAAAACGCAAATACCTCTTTCCAAAACAACTTTGCAAAAGAACATTTCACAAATAATGATCCAGTGATTCTTCCTTTGTTCTGCACAGCACATACTTGTTTGGTCCATGTTCTACATAGCAAAACCTGTTTGGTCCCTACCAACATCTCTTCTATATTTTTTCCACATCAATATCTTATTTATCATTTCTAGCCACAAAAAAAACTGTGTTTTTTTAAAGGGATCTTCCATTTCCCAAAAACGTCCACCACCATTTCATTTCACCACCTAACAATTCATGAGATAACATCTCATATCCCAAATTTCCCATAATAACACCGTTTACCTTATTCCAATTCCATACTTATGCATCATCCTTATCTCAATACATTATGCATTAGAAGGAAAGTATAATTCGTCCATTTTATGGGCATGTCACCCTACAGATCGAGCTCCTCCATCGAAATCCAATACTACCTTTGTCCCCCTCATTGTATTTTAGACCCCAACATCTTCAAAAAACCTCTATCCATAATCCCTCAAATAAGATCTCAAGTTATGAAAGATAACTTAACTCTCACCTACATCTACGAAAGGATCCTCTCCAAACGTAACCATATTACCAAGATCGATTTTCCAAGCCACTGACTAAGCAAGAACTGGGAAGGAGGACATGACCCTCATTCTCTATGAGACTTGTGCTCGACCCTAATTCACTGCTCCACACTAAAGTCAAATAAATATTTACACCTAATTATCTTACCCCATAATCCTTCATTAAAAAGAAATATTCGCAAGCTCTTGGTAGCTAGAGATTGATCGAATAACAGTTTTCGATCCCCATCCTACATGTGGAGTACTCTGTGAACCTACATGTGGAGCAACAACGCATGGATAGCCCATATTCTATATGGAAAGAAATGAAACCGAGAGGATCCATGCCACCTTTCGTCTCCTAATAGTGTACCAGAGATGGCCATGGTTGGCCCGTGATAGTGTACCATAAATGGTCGTGGTTGCCCCCCACCAGAACGATCGTCTTACCTAAAGGCATACTTAATCCATACGTATATTCATCCTATTTATTTATCTACTACATATAATAATGGATGATGTTTTGGTTTTCTTTGTATTTGATTTTATGAAATAAGATAAGATTTCGTATTGATAATGTATTTTAGGTGGAATCATTGGTTTAAAGTTTTTTTTTTTTTGATTATAAAATTGTTTTTTTTATAAATAAATAATTATTTATAATATTTATCATTTTTATAGTAAAAATGTTTTTTAGTGTATTTTATTTCACAAATTTGTTGCAAAATTACAATTATAATTGTATTAATTTACTAGTAGATATCCATTAAACTGTAGGTCTATTAAGCTTTTAAAGGGATTCAATTTCTAAATATGTAAACCTTTTTAAGTTTTTCTAATGATTTGATCTTCTCTACCTTTCAAGGTTATTTATATTCATTCTATATGTGTGTGTGTGTGTGCGCGGGGAAGGGGGGGAGCCGGGGGAGGGGGAGGGGGTGTTTGGGTTTAATGGTTAAGAACATGTGTTTCCTCCTAAGAGGTAACCTTCGTAGACTTTAATAGTCAATGAGGCGGAGAGGGTCCATTGTCCCACAAACAAAGGGTCTCATACACCAATTTGATTTTTGTGTGTATGATTTAGAGGGCTTGTAGAAGGTCTCTTGACAAAATTATCAATTTTCCTTTTAATCAACTTTGTCAAATTTTATTCAAATTGTTTATCTTTATAAAAATATTTTAATGTAATTTTTTTCAATATTTTTTTTAGGTTTCTTTGCATTTATATTTAACTTGTAAAATATAATAAAAATAGATCATTATGTTTTTACTTTACTTTACTTTTATTTTTTCTATATAAACTTATTCTATAAGAAATTGGTGTATGGGAACTTCTTTTTTTCTGGGATTGACTATGAAAATAAATTTACTATAATATTTCAAAACTATTTTATAAATATCTACATAGATAACATACTAAGAAACGTCCTTCCTCCCACATATATTTTATTTACAACTTTTTCATTTCCTAGGTCTTTTTCTTGAAGCTATTTCCCTTTAGGTTCAAATATCCATTATTTTTAGGGACATCCAATGATAGAAAATCACTTCTAACACTTGTCTAATCATACTCTGAGTTAATTCAATCATATTCCCCACTCATAAAGTCATAGTCATCGCTTTTAAATGTGATTGTTCAATTTTTTTCATGCATTTATTATATTTAAAAAAAAATTATCTCTTACATTTTTCCATGAAAAGAGAAAAGTTAACAAATCAAAATATTTCAAAAATAATTCAAATATTAACATTAAATTATTTTAATAAACTCAATTACTAATTTTCATAAATGAAAATTATTAAATAAAATACTTAATATTTGAAAATTATTAAATAAAATATTTAATATTTAAAAATTATTAAATAAAATACTTAATATTTGAGGATGTTACATCAACATGCAAGATTAAAAAATAATAGATGTTCAACCCATATTATTTTTTGTGGTGAAGATTGAACCAAATTTTTACAAGATTAAAAAAGTAATAGATGTTTTTTTCACACAGAAAAAACATATACATTGTTATTCTATTAGAATGAAGTGTACTTCCACTTTACAAAAAGGATTTGTATGATTTTCAAGCTTCTCCTAATATTATTTTTGTTCAACAAAAACTATGCTAGTACTATATATATTCTATTGATAGTTGTCATATAATACTGCAAAACATATTCATATTGGGCATGCATTGAAAAAGTAATCTTCCTTTGTAAATTGAGGGTATTGCATATCTTCATTGTATAACTTTATTGGAAAATCATGATGTTTCCTGAGTTTATGACATCCTCTTTGTAGAATTATTCATAATAAAAACATCTCAGTGTGTTGTCCACAACTTTCTTGGAGAGTTTGTCAGCTTTTGAATTGAATTCTCTATGGATGTGCATGAACTGTATTCCTTCAAAACTAGTCTTAAGGATTTGAATTTTTTCTTTCGAATATTGAAGATATAATGGATTCGGATTTGAGATTTCATTAATTCAGTCGATAGTGACTTTGGAGGGCCCCGTTGCCATCATTTTTCTTATGGATAGTTTCTGTGAAAAAAAAAGTAAGCCCCACAATCCCAATATTTCAGCCTTCATGTTGTTTCCCTTCCCTTTGCAAAGTATGCTTTATAAACATGATGTGAATTTATTTTTATGAAAATTCCAGCTCCAAGAATGTCATTAAGTGTTGCTCCATAAAAAAAACCAATTGGAATCTCATCAAAAAATACTGGATTTAGTAGATAATCCATTTTTTCCCCTTTACCTTTGCTTTTGTAATCATGGATGTCAAGTAGTATGTTGGAGATGATTCTGTCATCCTCTCTTTTCCAATTTTCAAATAGCACTTTATTTATGAATTTCCAAATTCTCCAGCTAACCAGGAATGGGATGTATTTTGTATCTGGATATTTTATAAACCAATGAAATAAGTTTTTTTCTATGGTAGTTTGCCTCCATATATCAGGGAAATTTAGTTCTTTTTAGATTTATTTCCAAACTTTTTTTGTAATTTCACATTGTATTAATAAATGTTATGTTGTCTCATCATCTTGTAGACATAAGGAACATACAAAAGGGCCTATGCCTCCCCTTTTCTTGTAATTTGCACCAGTTAGTATGCGATATTTTAAACTTAACCACATGAAACAAATGACTTTGCTTGGAATGTTAATTTTCCAGATTGGATTAAACCACCATTTGAGGTCCCTAGAATGTGAAGTAAAAGAAATACATAGATAAGATGAATCTGTTGTATCAATTCCAGCTGCCCTGTTCCAATACCACATAAGTTGATTGTTTGATTGATTAAGGGTGATTCCATTACTATTCAAACCTGTAGTAAAATTTTCCCATTCCAATTATTTTGTAGCTAATGACTTGTCAAGGCAATAAATATTCCTTATACCCCATCCCCTTAATTCCTTGGGGGAAGTAATGGATTGCCACTTGGATAGATAAATTCCCATAGTTTTATTTTCTCCTCTCCAAAGAAAATTTTCCATAAGCTGTTGGATTTTGTGGATGATGGCGATGGGAACTTTTTCTAAACTAAGACAATACACTGGAATACTTTGAAGAACAACTTTCACTAACACCAATCTTCCACCTAGAGAGAGCCAACGCGAAGTCCAATGGTTTATCCTTTTATCAACTTTCTCTATCAACCATTTCTAGTCGACGAATCTCTATACATTAGGTTTTAAGCAAAAACCTAAGTATTTCATACCTTCCTCCAGCTTAATAATCGAGAAGTTGAAAGTTTGGGTTAAACTTTGTTTAATGTTGGAATCAACATTTTGTGCTAAAAGACCAATTTGTGACAGTTAACCTCCATGCCTGAAGCTATACAAAATAAAATCAGAATTGATTTAAAAGACAGCCAATCCCTTAAATCCCCCCTTCCCATGATTAAGACATCATCTACAAAGAGCATATGTGACACAAAGTTAGAGGAGGCAACTTTGAGTCCATGAAATGAACCTTTTTCAACAGCTTTCTTCAAAAGTCTACTTAGACATTCCACATCTAGTAGAAACAAAAATGGAGAGAGGGAGCATCCTTTCCTTAAACCACGATGACTACTAAAGAATTTTGTAGGGGATCCATTGATTAATACTACCATATTAACACTAGAAACACATGCCATTATCCATTGTGTGATATCCCAACTTAATCTAATCTTGATTAGTAACAATCGAAAAAAATTCCAGCCTACATTATCGTAGGTTTTTTCAAATCCAGTTTAAGTATAATAGTATTTAGCTTCTTTATTTTGGATGAGTGTAAACATTCCTATGCGATGCCAACATCATCAAATATTAAACGGTCCTTTAAAAAGCCAAACTGTTAATGTGAGATATATGGTGAAAACTTTGTTAATAAAAAAAATTACACAGTGCTATTAGCCTGAAGTCATGGAAGTTTGTTGGCTTATTGATTTTACGGATTAGTGTGAAAAAAGTAGCATTGCCTGAAGTCATGGAAGTTTGTTGGCTTATTGACTTTAGGGATTAGTGTGAAAAAAGTAGCATTAAATGTCTCTGAAATAAACCCCGTCAATCTAGATTCTTCAATAGCTGAAAGGAGATCCTTACCCAATATCTTAAAGAATGATTGAAAAAGCTCCTGAGTCGAGCCATGTGGGCCTGGGATTTTGTCTGGGAACATTTTGAAGACGGTGTCTCTACAATATGTCTATAGTTTTCAAAATGCCCAAAGACAAAATCCGAGGAGCTTTTTCAATCCTTCTTTGAGATATGATTTTAAACTTAGATTATTTAATGTTATCAATCACAAACACAAATTATTATTATAGATTGGTTTAAATTTTTAGTTCTAAAGTTTATAGTCACTATTTGAGATATGATTTTAAACTTAGATTATTTAATGTTATCAATCACAAACACAAATTATTATTATAGATGGTTTAAATTTTTAGTTCTAAAGTTTATAGTCACTAGGTTCGATTTTAAATTTCGTGATATTTTTTACATCTCTAATTAAATTATTACAAGATTAAAAAGGTAATAGATGTTAAACTTAGATTATTTAATGTTATCCATCACGAACACAAATTATTAGATTATTTAATGTTATCAATCGCGAACACAAATTATTATTATAGATTGTTTTAAAATTTGAGTTCTTAAGTTTATAGTCACTAGGTTCGATTTTAGATTTCGTGATATTTTTTACATCTATAATGAGACTCCCTTCAATGAGCGCCCGTATGTATTTTCTCAATCAACCAATTATTTTTAATCTCATTTGGAACCACATTATTACAAATATATATATATATATATATATATATATATATATATATATATATATATATATAAAAAGAATATTTTCATCTAAACCTTGAATCTCTTGGGTATTGATAAATGATTAAAAATAAGGATTTTTTCGTGTATATATGTAACACTTCTTTTTCCATTATACATTATTTTCATCTAAACCTTGAATCTCTTTGGTGTTGAGAAATGATTAAAAATAAAGGAGTTTTTCATATATCACTTATGTAATATTCTCAAGGAGTTTTTCATTTGTATATATCACTTATGTAATATTCTAAGTATTAAAAAATCTTATTTGAATAATTTTCATTTATGGAAATTCATATTTAGTCTTAATACATTTAACTAATATATTATTAATTATTGAGCAAGAGTTTGATTTGATTTACATTACAACAATGTATTTTATAGTAAAAATTGTATTCTTTTATCACTTAAACAAGGTTTTGGAAGATGATGTCATGGGTGACATGGAACAAGGTAGGTTTTAGAATGAACAAGGAGGGTGATGGATGGTAAAGCATGATAATTGCATGTTCATGATAAGTAAAAAAAAGGAAAATCCCTCCCCCCCAAGAAATGGAAAAAGATGAGGAAGTAGGAAAAAGACCTAAGTGATTTTCCAAATACAAATCCATAGCACCCAATGAATTGTTCCTAAATAAAAGAGAAATAGGCATACATGCACCTACCTATGAAGTTTGTAATGTTTGTAGCAGCATCCTAATCTTATATGATCCACAATGATGTAGAAACTTTGCAAGGAAGAGCAGTGTGGAGCTTGGGGCATGTTGCACAATGTATATCTGGAAACAACTTATGTTGTAATAATGAATCTTCGAAAAATTTATTTAGATTGGAGATCATTATTCATAGAAAAACATGAATGTCTTTATTTCGAGAGAAACTTGGATGGAACTATTTATTTCTCACTTTATTTGGAATTCTTGTCCCAACAAGCTGATTTTAAAACAAGATCTATCTAACTGCGCCCAAAGGGTTTTCACAGCCATAATGTTTTTACTCCCGAGGAATGCCCACCATCAAGATAGTTCTCAAGCATTCTCGGCGTTTGATGGCAACTAAGGCAGGTTTTTACCATCAAATTTATTAAGGGAAGGGATGGGATAACAAGGTAACTTTGCATTGTAAGTGAGCCAATATGACTTTATTCTGTGGGTTGGGGGTGGTTGGAGAAGAAAATTATGGAAGTGATGGAGTGGTTGAGGATGTAGTTTTGATTTAGGTGTAGTGTTTACATGAGTGATATTCAAGAAAAGGTCATTAGATTTTATAGATAACCACATAAACAATTGA
>ML834911.1:13242-24390 GCA_009831015.1 Picea engelmannii
GGCCCTAGACATTTGTCTAGGGTCTTTATCAATTTGGTCCCAGACCACATACCCCAGGAGTGCACTAGGGGCCCTAGATCTTGTCTAGGGTCTTAGCCATCCTCCAGGAGAATGGCTCTCGCTGCTGCATGTAAATTTAACACCCTTCTTGATGAGTTGTTTGATCACTTGGATAATTTGGCATATGGTTGATGGGAATACATGGATTGTTTAGAGTACCTCCTCCATGGATCTAGTGACTTTGCACATTATTTCATGATCGATTCCTTGCTTTATGGAGCTATCCCTTGGAACACTTATGGAAGGTTGTTACATATCTAACCTTAAGCTTGAGTGGTTTGTTGCACACTTGTCGATGCTTAATTGTTGAGCACTCCACCTTGTAAGGCCACCATGCACACCTTCTCATGCATCATTGTTCATACATGCCAACTTTGGAGGAGTATCTCACACACATGTTGATGCATAATCCTATATTATTGGTTGATAAGGGAGTACCCCCTTTCTTCATGGAATTAGTTGAACATTTATGACATCCCACACATCTTCTTCATGGATTTGGTGTCTTGTTTCAAGGATCCACCTTCTTAGCACTTAATTTGAGGAGGATTTCCACCTTTCTTGGAGTATTATTGCACACTTATCTATATTATGGTCAAGGACGTCCACCTTGGGAGATTCCATAAGTCTCTTGAGGAGGTTCTTCATGGTTTCATGCCCTATTTTGTGGAGACATCCATCTTGAAGAAGGTTTCTTTGACTCATACACATTGGAGAAGGTTTAGGACGTTTCAAACCCTAGATCTAGGGTTTCATTACATATTTTGAGGGCCTAGCTTTAGGAGCAGTTATTTTTTATAGAGAGCCTATATTTCCACTACATAAATGCCATTAGAAGCAGAGTGGCTGCAGGATTTCCAAAATGTGGTCATAATAGAAATTTCCACAAAAATTGATGCAGTTATGGTGTTTTAAAAATCTACCACAAGAAAATTCTCACCGCATTTTGACCATTGGTTTGAGGAACACCCCACCTTTTTTGCTTGAGCGTTTTGGTGATTTTGGGATATCGTTATTGACGTATGCCCATGGTGAAGAGAATTGTAATGTTCCCAAGCCAAGATGCAAGGAACATCACGGTTTTGGGTGTCTTTTAAACTTTTTTCTGGTTGTGGCATTTCGTCAAACGCTTTGCTGACCTACTTGTTTACATGTGTTTACTTGCAGGATGGCCTCTTGATTTCGGCCTTAGGGTTTTAGTTGATGATTTATATGTGTGTTGCGGAAATAAACAAGAAGATACAATCACGGAACATACCTCAACCATATGCAAGATCAAGAAGATGATAGACAAGCCAAAACACTGCGGATCTGATTTTATTCATAATAATAGAAGAACCTGCTACAATGAAGATGTTGATCTAGAATGCTCAACAAATGGCTAAGAAGATAGTGACTTGTAGTCTTGACTCTTGTTAGTATGTTATTTGTTGTTGTAGAGTCCATTTAGAGCCTCCTTGATTATGTATTTATGTTATGAACTCTAGATATGTATTTCACTTGGTGCCATTTTGATATATTCATGAGAATACTTTGGAAATGTTGTCTCTAATTGTCTCTAATGAAACATGATTTAAAATCTTAAAAATGTATATTTTTTCATTAAAATTTAAATATTTTATGTATTTTAAAAAAAACTGGTTCATTGAAATTGGTATGACCGGTTCTTTACCGGTTCCGGTTGGAACCTCTATTGGTTCTACTTTTTAAAACTATGGTAGCAAGACCATCAAAACCCTAATTGTAGAAAATTATCATCCAAGAGAGAAAACCACCCACAAAGAAACTCCCCCAAGAGTACTGCATGAGAGAAAAGAACCAAGATAGGAAAAATAGCAAAAATTTCAGAGGTTCTCCTCTACCAAGTGGTGAGGAATGTGATGATGATAAAATGATCCTAGTGCTAGCCTCTTTATATAAGGTAAACCCTAGCGCTTTCTCCACATAATCAAGTAAAATAACAATAATCCATAATATAAGTGGGGCCGACCCCTCAAAGAACCTCTACAAATGAGAAAAAATGTAAATAAGCCAACATAATGCCACATGCGTGGTGACGTAAAGACTCCCAAGGGTGAAGGATGACCTCCCAAGGCCACGTGGCATCATTTCAAGGTGTAATCACAACAATGGTGCATCTCCTTGTCCATGGTCATGTGAAGTCATCAGTGGCACCCTGAGTAATTATCAAACCCTATCACCATCAAAACATAGAAGGTGACATCATCATCAAATGGAGGCGAACGTCAAGGGTCTAGGGAACTGCGTCCAAAGTGGAGGTTTCATTTTGTCTCTGCATGGTATCCGACTGTCAACTACTGCAATATCCTCAATCTAGTGAGTAACAACCCCTGGGGTACATTGCCCATCATGTGGGCTTTCAGCCCATCTGTGTGTCATCATGACCAAATCTTCCAAAACCAAGCCCATTTATCCATTGTCCAAGGTCCTGAAGATGTGAGAGCTCATGTCGGGAGGTGCCAAGTCACTGGCTAACTCATTGCTCTGCATCAAACGTGCCAAAGTCTAGCAACAAGGGCACAACGTCCTAGGTGAAAGCCAGGGACATCCCTTAAAGAATCTTGTCAGCTCCATCCAAATCAAAACAGAATATAAGATCAGGTAAATCAATGTTCATAAGAGATATTAGTTCATAAGTCATGCAAAGTAAGCTGAATAATTCACCTCATTATGCACTTCAAGCATCACACCAACTCAGGACTTTATGTGAGTTGGCAAGTTTGAATATGAGAGGGCCTTCATCCAACCTTATTAGGTGTTCCAACCAAGACAATGAAAGAAAGGACCCAAGTAGAGGGATAGGTCCTGAGGGAAATAGTGGAACGTGTTGGGATTACTTCATGGCTTATGGTGTCATTAAATCCATTTCTATGAGTGCCTCTGTAGAGGGAGTGCTTGCTACTTGAGGTGCCCCTTCCTCGATACTTTTTGCATTCCAAACCCTTTAATTTCCTTTTGATACTTGTTGCCGCCTTATACACACCTGGGAGACGTGGAAGAAATCTTCAATCCACTCGGTGTGTCCTTGGGGGCAAGTGAGAGTTAAGGTACTGTCATCTAATCCTCAACTCCTCTGTCTAGGCCAACTCCTAGCGAAGCCAAGGGGGGTAGTCCCTAACAAATATACTAAGGCTTTTAAGCTAAGTACGAAAATTGAAATCTAGGAGTTTATTGATTCTTCAAACCATCAACCATAAACTGAATAAAACATGAAACAAACATTCACCACGATATATATATATATATATATATATATAATCAAATGAACATGTACTTGCATCAAAAGGATACTGAGAGAAAATTTTTAGGTGCAAGTTTCATTTACATTAAATATATAACCAATTATGAAATGAAGCCTGTGGCTTTGTTGAGTGTGAAAACTGAGACCAGTGCCTTAATGAGAATCGTGGGCAATGTAGTTCGAGTGTTTTATTAGGATAAATTAATGTTCAATTAGTGAAATGGTTTGGGCCTCCTTGGAGGTTAACTCTTTGCTTGGAAACTTGCGGAGAGCTTTACCGAAACCCAAATGGTTTCACCAATAAAACTCACTCAAAGTGTTGGATGTCCAAAACGGGTGGGAAGCCAGTTCTCGAGAGGGCCTGCCTTACTTCTCAGGTCACTTCAAGGCGTTTTCTCGCACATTAAGTTAACAACTTTGGGGGTTGTCCTAATTAAAACTATCAACCACTGACCAGCAGATCGAGACGAGCTCGCAACTGGAAGGGTCAGGAACCGCACTGAGAGATGAGGGGAATTTGTTTTATTTTATGACATAAAATAAAAGTGTGAGACTAATTACTAAATCCGCACTGACCAGACCCCTTTCGAGGTCACTGAGGGGATGGTTTATTTGCCAACAAGAAAGTAAATGTGAAACTAATTACTAGATCCACACTGACCAGGCCCCTTTCGAGGTCGTTGAGGGGATGGTTTATTTGCCAAATTGAAATTGTTGAATTGAAACTAATCTAACAATTAGTGTTCTACTTGCAAAATGGAAAATTTGATCTAAGCTAAAAATTTTGCAAAAAATGACACAACCACCGAACACACTGCTCCCCCCAGGGGGAATGAAGAGCGGGAACTTATAGGCTCACTAATTTTATTATGATCTTTGTACAATGCTTATGGAAGTGACTTGTGAACATTCATTAGGGGGATCACAAGCCTTTACAATGTTTTACAAAGAGTTATGAAGTAAAAATGGTGCTCCCGGGGGTCCTGGATGCTCCTAATCCGCCCAAAACGGATAGAGTTTCCTTCTATCTGTTCGTCAACCTGCATAAAACAACGAATAAAAGATGATAAAAAATGCCCCAAAACACTTGTGTCTTGGGTTATTAGCAAAAAATCTACAAAATTTGACTAAGTAAAACTCATGTAAAACTAGCCAAATTTCAAATTTAAACTAAGTAAAGGAAGCCCTTTTCTTACTACTATTTTCGCTGTCCTAAAACAGAAATGTAAAGACAGTAAGCTTTGCTTGAATAAGGAAATTGAGCTCTGAGAATAAACCTATCTTTAGCCTTTAAAGATTGCCGAAAAGATTAAGACTAAAGAAAACAAGAAGCAAGCTAGATCTAGTTAAGACTTTCTTTAAAAATTGAGATCTAACTACTCGCTTCGAAATACATAAAGCAAAAGGAGATATTCAAATTTAGAAACAACAAATCTTTTTACTTTATAAATGTTTAGAACAAGTAACCAAAGAGAATGAATTTGTTGAGATAGAGGAGAAAGAAATGCTTGGAAAAATTTTGAACCCTTGGGCAATGGAGTCTCTTGTTCCGATGGAGAGTGGAGGGACTATGTTACTTCACCAAATTTTGAAGAAAGAGGGCAGAAAACAAGCTTAACCTATCCTTCACATGAGATATCCTGCACAACTTCAAACTTCTTGCAAAGTGGTTAACCGCATTGGTGTCATATAGTTTATAAGAATTGAGAGCATAAAATTTAAACAAAAAATGAGCATGCACATCAAACTACTTATATATATAAGAAAAATAAAAGATAAGAAACAAATAAGCTTCCTACTTCTATCCTATTGAGAGATAGCTCTCCTTACAAGGCCAAGATTCACCCAAAGAAATTGCAAGAAACAATTAACAATACATATACCTCATGTACACCATATACATAGATGATCCACACACATAAGCTCTACACCATCAAGTAGCCTCCAAAGCCTTTTTATTCAAATATGAATGTTAAACTGATTACAATAGCAAGCATCTCACCCAATCTCCAACTAGCAAGTAAAGGGAGAGCACCTTCTTATTTATACACAAATGGGTGATGATATCAAGGAGGAAGGCGCATGGCCTCTTCAAGGAGGGCGCACCATGTGTTGAAGGTTGAGCTGCCAAGTGTGGGAGAGTGGGCTGCCACCTCTCCACACTCCAAACATGTGTCAAATCAAAGCATATCCAAGGAGAGCACGCCACCTCTTTTACTTTTGGGCTGCCACCTCTCCAAGAGGGGCGCACCTCTCAATACCCATGTGCCAATATCTACTAAGATCACACTTCAATCAAATGCCAATCAACCTTATCTTGTCTCCTTTGACTCATTCTTGACTTTTTTCATTTAATTTGTCTTCAATCTTGTCCCCCTTTATCTTTTTTATTTTTGACTTGGCTGATTTTTATTGAATTAAAATGACTTTTTTGGGTTTTTGAGCATAAAATCAATTTTGAGTGATGAAAATCACTAATTTTACTCAAGTAAGTGGGTAATTAGGTAACATGGGTGATATAGGTCCAAATATGAGCATCCCCATGGCCTATTTGGTGCCCAAATACCACTTTTTTAAAGTATCTTTATTTTTTAATTAAAAATTGCCGAATTCTGGCAATTTTTTATTAACTGAAAAAATTAAAAAAAAACCTAGGGGGGACTTAATACATTTCCATAAGACTCTAGGAGGATGTTTAGCATGGTAATATACATCAGACACTAGGCTTAGATCCATGCTCAAGCCTAACCATGAGCATATACTCTAGCTCTGGAGGATTGAGTGAAAAAACTCATAAATTATAAATCCCCTGAAAACGGCAAAATATAATTAGTAAGTGAAAAAACACTCCAGAGTATAACTCACGCTTAGGACTTAAGGTGGCTAAGACCTTTTACAAGTTCATCATGCAAACACCTCTTATTACAATTTTTTATGGAAAATGTAGGTAACATGGTGGTCTTTTGACCGGCTGAACTTCTGAACTCTGAATTTTGAACAAATGATGTTCAAACATTCGCGGCTCGCTGGAAGTCCATCTCAGTGCAACTTTGATGGATAACAATACCCATTCATTATTTTGCAAGTCCCTTTTCTAGGTTTCAAGCTTTATTCTTTCATTTTTTTACTGGGCTAAAGTCTTGTTATAGATGTGCATTCAATGCATCAGGACAAGGGGTGATTATTATCATTTTTTACATATATAGGAGTTGCATCAACCTATGGGCTTTCAACACCTTCTTCTCATTAGAGAATGAACCATGACCCATTACCAAAGTTTAGTACATTGTGACTGGATCTAGGATGGAAAGTGTTAAGTATGGTGGGGAACAAAATGTTACCATTGTGAGGGCCCCCCAGTAGTACCCCTTTTCCCTTGGCAGTGACAACATGGGACTAGGGCGCATAAGCTGACCACCAAGGTGAAACAAGGCAACAAACATAACTTCTTGAGCCAATGATCCATTATCCAACTTCAACCAATGATCCTCATTCACATTCCCAATAAATTAAGCACAACACTTTGCATGAAAGAAGGACTAACATACCTCATGGTGACGTTGGCTTACCATCTCCCATACATTGAATTGTCTAGATCTAATGAGCTTGGCCGATATGTAGTTGTAAGAGGTAATCTCAAGGGGGCTGCTATGTGTGGACATGTTGATCATCATCATGGTTGGGATCATTGTCTCCATTGTAGTCCATGCAACATGATCTCCTCTAGTTACCCCTAGGTATGGGGGGGTAACAGTGACCTTTTGAATCTTTACATTGGGCAATTTACTTTGTATTACCTAGGATATTGGTGTACGATGATGAGTAATACATTGATGACACATTGTAGTAATTTTTCCCTTCCAAGCATTTATTGAACATTTCATGTTAAGAATGCAAATTACAATGAATATCATGATGAGGGACATTTTGTTGGGCAAGACCCTTAGTCATTTTTAGGCTAGAGATGTGCTTTGGCATGCATAAATAACAACAGGGAATTGTCGTTAAGCATACAAAACTGCAGCTTGGGATGCACTACACGCAGGGATACACGAGAGTTCAGGAGGCTTGATCTTTTGTCTTGCCTTGTTAGAAGTCCTTGTAACCCCTATTGATACCCATTCGAGCAGTATTGCATTATAAAACACCTGAACACGGATAATACTTCCACTTACCCTTGGGTATATTGGAGGTCCCATAGGCAACCTGAAATCAACCATTCGACTGCCAAACTGTTACAGTGAACCAAAAACAACATTCGGGAAGATTACTCTCTTGTATTTGGGTGTTAAAGCCTACATGTGTGTTTGAGAGTTGTAGCACAAGGCACACATTTTGAATGGAAGCCATTTCTTCTTTTTTGTTTCATTCCTAGAATATCTTTGGTTTTACAAGCACTTGCATTTGAATGATCATAGGAAAATAGCACATTTCAATACATTGACATGATACTCTTGCAAACATTCAAACTTCCAAGCATTCATTGATTACTTGACTTTTCGCTTATCTTAAATGATCCTTGCAAATAAGTCAAACCGAGTCAAACTAAGTCCCTTGTCTTCGCCCATTTCATTACAACGATAGGACTTAGCTTGACCATGAAGGATCCCCTCCTTAGGTTAGTGACCTAGAAGTGCATAGGCAAGGTCATTGAGGTGACAACGGGCAGCTTGCCTGTCCATTTCCTTAGGCTTTCCTTGGAGTAAGGTTGGACTTTTCCTTTAGGGAGTGTTTGAGCAATAACAAGCCCCAACCTGGAGAAAATATTTATGCAAACTATGTTGGGCATTGGATCTTATGGTGGATTTTAATGGTGTCCAAAAAGTCATTCAAATTGATGAGATCATAGAGACTCTTATGAAAATAGAGAACTTAAGAATTGCATGTAGGATAGCAAAGGAAGGAAAATTAATAGAAAATTAATATTATTGTGTGATTTTGCGTAGGCATTGTTGTGTGAGGCATGAACGAAAAAATTGTTAGGGAAAACAAGAATTTCCATATTGTATTTGTTGCATGATCAATTTTTCCGCTTTGTTTCTTGTTTCCTTTCTACTTTAGATAATGGAACCCCAAATTACAAAAATAGAATAAAGACATATGAAGGAAGAACAAAGTCAAACAACTCAAACTTGACAATCCAAAGAGTGGGAGTATGACTTGTCTTATCACTTGACCAGTGCCTTGGATGAGATTATCTTAAATGAGGATTGCAGATGGTGTGGTTGCAGAGGATGAAGCAGGGTTTTCGAAGCATACATGCAATGCTTTCAACATGAATGGTGCGAAGTGCTTCCACATGATGCATGTCTATTTTCAGCATAAATCTATTTCGAGACATTTCCATTTTTAGAAAGTCTATTTTTAGGTATTTCTATTTTTGGAAAGCCTTTCCATTGTTTGCCTATAGATATTGTGAAAACTCATTATTCTTAGTAATTCTATTATTAGATGTTGCTATTTTTAGTAGGAGTTTTGTTGGACATTGCTATATTTGGCAATAGGGGGCTTCATGTAAACAGATGGTTTTCTATTTTTGGAGAGCGTCTTTCTATTTTTGGATGATGAGTCTACATTTGACCTAGTCAATGAGGCACTTGATCGCTCCATATGAGGGTATTTTTGGAACTTTTCAAGAAGATGAGATCAACTTATCTTCCAAGATGAATAACTTTGCCTTTTGGGGGAGGTAAGACTCACCTTGTATGATAACTGGTTGTTGACTTTTGCATAAGGGCACTCTAATTATATTCATCATGATTGAATTTCGTCACCCCTCAAAATGCTGAGCATTTTGAGACATTCTTTCCAGCAATGCAGATCTGAAAATAAATTTTGGTGGAAGACTAAGCGGGAAAATGTTGTTGCTTTGAAGATAGTAGTTGAATAATGGCAGTCATTACTAGAAGAGGTGCTTCCTAATTTAGTTGACTACCCAAAAAGAAATTTGAAGACCAAGCTGGTTATCTTACATCTCATGTGAGATTGTTGTTATTAGAAAGGGGCTTACTGCTAAAGAAAAATCAGCAAGCCTTGCAATCAGAGGTGGTTAGACTTTCTCATAAGTGAAATGAAGAATCCTGTAACAGTCTAGAGTAGCTTCCTAGATGAAATTTGCCTAGAATCATTGAGCCTGTTGACCGCCCATTTAGCACCTGTGGTCAACTCATGTGCCATGAATAGATGTATCGTCAGATGCAGTATGGTTGAAGAACTTTGGTTCTACGGGCTGTGTTTGGCCCAACACTTAGTTTTGTACTTGGAATCTCTGCACCCTTGCGTGGGTTAATAATGTAATAGGTCTGCATGAGTCATGTCTAGGTCAGCTACCTTGGCATCGGTTCACTGGGAGAGTTCCTTTCACCAAGGGTTTTTTATCCTCAGGTTATCATTGGGCCTTCCAGTCTTAATGATTTCCCTTGAGTTTTTCCCTCGCACTTTACATATGTCCTCCAAAGTGGTGAACGACATTCTAGTGGGCTTATGTTTTGGTAACTATATAGGGAATTCATTGTAAATGACCATGCAAGACATCATAAAAAGTTTCACGGAATTCTGTCGAGTCTAGATTAGTTTTTTTTAATTAATTAATTTTTAATTAATTAATTTTTAATTAAATTTTCCTAAGTTTGGAGGTTTAATTATTTAATTAATTAATTATTTTTGAGCAATAATTGTAAAAACTGGATCCTTGGACTTTTGATAGGGGTATTTTTGCTCAAAAGAAATGGAATAGCACCGCCTACATCGATGGACCAAGTTTCAGCTCAGTCGGACAACTTTAGCCATGGGTTAGTCCACCCGGAGTGTCAGTCAATCTAAAATAGCAATTTTAATTGCTAAAGTCCAAACATGGAAAAAATGTAAAATTTGTAATAATGAGTTTAAGGATGTGAAATTGTGGAATAAAGGTTAGAGATAGACCCCCTAAGCATAACATAACCCTCCCAACCTTTTCCAACCTATTCTAACCCCTTTCCCACCTTCTACACTCAAAAGTCATGCCCCCCTAGGGGGATTGACGTTTTTCCTTGGTGGAGGTTGTTGTAACCTATTTGGGGGCCCCTTTCATGAGTTATGAATCCCTTTGACCCCCACATCACCTCCTAGGGTGATCCCACTCCTTTTTTCTCATTAATTCCCCTCCATTCTTTCATTTTCACCCTTTTTTTGCCCTCTCCAAGAGGAGTTATGCTCCCCTCTTCTAGAAATTCCACAAATGATTTTTTAAAAAATTATTTGAGACCTATCACCTTCCTTGGAATCAATTCCAAGGCCTCCCACACCTCTTTGCTTAATCCCAACACCTCCTACATTTTTCTACACCCTAGATCTAGTTTTTAAACCCTAGATGGTGTGCCCTAGCCTTGAGATTTACTCATTTGCTTGGTGGTGGACACTTGGATTAAATCCAAGAGAGGTAGGTTTGTCTCTCCAAGTATAAATAGATCTCATTTCTCACTCCCAACTCATCATATCTTGAGCTATTGTTATGCTACTTGATTTTCCTCTCTCTCTCTTGTCTTTTCATTCATTCTCATTTCATTCTAGCTCTAGGGTTTTGGAGTATTCCTCTCCAAGACTACTTTCTTTGGTAATAATATTTGGAAGCTTTGGAGGACAACAAGAAGGGTAATGCATATGCTTGTCATTCTTATGTAATGGATGTAATATTGTTTAATGTTCTTTCTTGTTTCATGCAACATTAGATCTTAGATAAAGTGTTATCTAAGTAGGCTTAGTAATGCGTATGCTTATTAGTCTATAAATCTTGATGTGTGATGTAAATTGAAGTGTCGTTTATTATCATTGCATCAACGTTTTGT
>ML834911.1:61760-72561 GCA_009831015.1 Picea engelmannii
ATGCAGAAGGGAAACATGCCTCCCTTTTTCAAGAATGGCCCTAGGGTACAGTCATCCTTTAGAGACCCCAGGAAAGATGAAGGGAGTGATCAGATGCCAAGGCCTCCACCCATGGTGTGTTGGGGCTGTAAAGGGAATCATAGGTACAGAGACTGCCCCCACATAAAAGACAAAGCAAGAACTGTCCATACTGTTCAGCAAGCTGAAACAGTGGAGGATATGGGCAGTAGAATGTTGAGGATCTACGCAGCCCTAGATAATAAGCAAGCAGAATTTCAATCGCACATGATTGAAGTGGAAGGTATGATCAACAACCGACCACTTGTTATTTTAATTGAGTCAGGGGCTAGCCATAGTTATGTAGATCCTAGAGTGGTGGAAAGTGTGCATCTAACGAGAAGCAAACATGAGAAGTCTTGGTTAGTACAGTTGTCCACAGGGACCAAGAGGAAGGTCACTGAATTGGTTAAGTCCTATTCAGTGGACATGAAAGGAATGAGCACTAAGGCTGAATTGAACATTCTGCCTTTAGGCTCATACGATTGCTTAATTGGGATGGACTAGTTGGACCAACACCATGCCCTTCTAGATTGCCGTAACAAGAGGTTCACATGCCTGAACGAAGAGGGAAATCAGGTAACAATCCAAGGAATTCCCAGAGCCGTGGCTGTTAGAGAAATCTCAGCCATGCAGCTGAAGAAATGTTACCAGAAAGGCTGTCAATTATTTGCAGCTCGAGTGGAAGAAGTATTCCAAAAAGTGGTCTCGAATATGGAAGACCACAGGGTGCTCAAAGAGTTTGAAGACATGTTTCAGGAGGTTCCTGGACTACCTCCGAAGAGGGACATTGATTTTTCTATAAATATGATGCCTGGAGCAGCTCCAATTTCAAAGTCTCCTTACAGAATGAGCACACCAGAGCTGAAAGAGTTGCAACTGCAGCTCGAAGAGCTACTAAAGAAAGGTTACATCCGTCCCAGCGTGTCACCGCGGGGAGCCCCAGTCCTATTCGTGAATAAGAAAGATGCGACATTGAGACTATGCATTGACTTTCGACAGTTGAATAAAGTCACTGTCAAGAACAAATATCCTCTGCCAAGGATTGATGATCTTTTGGATCAGTTGAAGGATGCGAAAGTATTTTCGAAAATAGATCTTCAATCTGGATATCATCAAGTGAGGATAAAAGATGAAGACATCAGCAAGACCGCCTTTAGAACAAGGTACGGTCACTATGAATTTACAGTGGTGTCGTTTGGACTGTCCAACGCACCTGCTGTCTTCATGTGCTTAATGAATGGAGTGTTCAGAAATTATCTGGACAAGTTTGTCATAGTCTTCTTGGACGATATCTTGGTGTATTCCAAGACAGAGGAAGAACACGAACAACACCTTAGAATGGTGCTGTGGGTGTTGAGAGAACACCAGCTGTACGCAAAACTGAGCAAGTGCTCTTTTTACCAAAGGCAGATCCATTACTTGGGACATATAATATCTGAAGAAGGGATCGCTGTGGATCTTGAGAAGGTACAGGCCATTCGGGAATGGCCAGCGCCAAGGAGTGTGACAGAAGTTAGATCTTTTATGGGTCTGACAGGCTACTATAGGAGGTTTATAGCCGGATTCTCAAGGATAGCCCATTCTATCACTTCCTTGCAAAGGAAGGAGAAGAAATTTCAGTGGACTGATGAATGTGAGAGCAGCTTCCAGCGACTGAAGCAACTGCTCACTAGTGCTCCAATCCTGAGGATTGCAGATCCAAACAAGGATTACGTAGTGTGCACAGATGCGTGTAAGGAGGGGCTGGGAGGATTTCTCAGCCAAGAAGGATTTGTAGTTTGCTATGAATCCCGGAAGTTGAAGGAACATGAGAAGAATTATGCCACTCATGATTTGGAGCTAGCAGCAATCGTCCACGCCCTGAGGAAATGGAGACATTACCTCATGGGCAAGAAATTTGAATTAAGAACATACCAAAACGGTCTGAAATATTTATTTGATCAACCAACCTTAAATGTCATGCAAATTAGATGGCTGGAATTTCTGTGTGAATGACTTCGATATCAAGCATATCAAAGGGAAAGAAAATAAGGTGGCTGATGCACTCAGCAGAAAAGTGCACTAATTACATGCTACAGCCATTAGCATGTACAGAACTGAGATTAAAGACAGAATTCTTGAACCTGCAAATGATGATTTGCAGTACAAAAGACTTGTAGCAAAGCTACAACAGCATGAGAAACCACAAACCAAGGAAAGTTACACCTTGGGAGCTGATGGTTTACTTCTGCATAAGAACAGAGTATATGTACCCAATGTCCGAGAATTGAAGCTAGCAATTCTAAAGGAGATGCATAACGTGACTTATGCTGGACATCCTGGATATCAAAAGACTATGGCAGTAGTCAAAAGCCATTATTTTTGGCCGGGGTTGAAGAAAGAAATTGTTGAATACATCGCCAGATGTATGGAGTGCCAAAAGGTTAAGGCTGAGCATAGACACCCATCAGGGTTGTTACAGCCTTTACCTATTCCTGAGTGGAAATAGGACATGGTAACCATGGAGTTTATCACAGGATTGCCCAGAACAAACAAGCAACATGATTCAATCATGGTGGTGGTGGACAAGCTTACTAAAGCTGCCCATTTTATTCCACTGAAAACTACCCACAGAGCAGCAGATGTTGCTGATATATTTTTAAAAGAAGTTGCACGCTTGCATGGAATTCCTAAGACAATTGTGTCTGATAGGGACCCGAAATTCACTTCGAATTTCTGGAAAGGACTGTTCAAAGGATTCAGAACAAATCTGAACTTTAGTACAACATATCATCCCGAGTCTGATGGATAGACAGAGAGAGTAAACAGAGTAATAGAAGACATGCTGAGAATGTATGTGATGGATAAACCATCAAGGTGGGAAGACTACCTGCATTTGGTAGAATTCGCCTACAATAATGGGTATCATGCATCATTGAAAATGAGCCCGTTCGAAGCACTTTATGGAAGAAAGTGAAACACTCCAGTGAGCTGGGATAATCCAGCTGACAGAGTAGTAGTTGGGCCTTAACTGCTCAAAGAGATGGAAGATCAAATGATAGAAATCAAACAGAATCTGAAAGCTTCCCAGGACAGGTAGAAAAGTTACGCGGATAGTAACATAACCCATAGAGAATTCAAAGTGGGTGACCATGTTTTCCTGAAAGTGAAAACTAACAGGAGTTCCCTAAAGTTGGGAAGTTGCGCCAAGTTGGCAGCGAGATTTTGTGAGCCATTTGAAATCCTGGAAATGATTGGGCCGGTTGCATACATGCTTGCATTACCTGCATCTATGACTGTACATAATGTGTTTCATGCTTCACTGCTTAAGAAATATGTGCCTGATGCTAATCATGTTATCGATTGGACTGTGATTCAGGTGGAACCAGAAGGTGTCCTGCAAGTGCATCCTGTGCGCATATTGGACAGGAAAAGAAAACAGCTCTGGAATCGAGCTATAGAGCTTGTAAAGGTCCAGTGGACCTGGTACGGTCYTGAAGACGCAACATGGGAGTATGAAGAAGTAATGCGGGCAGAGTACCCGCATCTTTTTGAAAATTTTGAAAGACTTGCAGAGACAGTGCAAAAATAAGGGGAGGGGGATTGTAGTGTCCCCAAGGCCGAGCCCCGTTACAGATCATGATATATGCAATGAATTGTAAATGTTCTCTATAGGCTGGTGAGCCAAGTTTTGTATAAGCTGGAAGGCTTATGCGTTTGTTAGGCTAGGAAGCCTAAGTGTTTGACGGCTAGGAGCCTGCTGTTGTACTTGTATGTATGCAGAATAATCAATAAAATATAAACACCGCCAGGTGCAGACCGACCACGATGAATGAGTGAAGGGGGACTGAGCGTCCACAGAGTGGGCAAGGAACTAGGGGCTGGAAGGTGGGAAAGGGGCTGAGTGTTGAGCCTAGGGGCTTAGGCCTGGAATAATATTTTAATATTATTTCCTAAAAAAAAGCCATGTGCATATTATTTTATCCTAAGTTCCTAGCAAAAAGGAAAGGCATGTACAGGGAGGCATGCGGATGGAACGCATGTAGTTCCCAGGGTGACAAATGTCCACCCTGACGCATGCAAATAAAACAAGAAGGAACAACTGTGGGGGGGGAATCTCTCGCATTCCATTCGACCCGACTGCCCTGAGCAGGAGCCGTAGGAGCCAGCCAGCAAGAGACCTCATGTATGTCTGTTACAGAGAGGAAACCTGTGTGGGGTGCTGAAGAATGCGTGTTTACCCTTGTTCAGAGCCGTGGAGTCTGTCTGTGAGAGAAAACCAGTGTGTGCATTCCCCGAATGCCATGTCCATGTCAATTTCAGGGAAGAGTCTCTGTTTACCCAGGAAAAGCTGAGCGAGCTTGTGCGTGGAGCCCTATTCTGAAATCTTGACCCTGAGAACATCCTATGACTGCTGAACCGGTCCTTGGGAATCCTGTGTACATTTTCCCTGTGTTTGTTGTGGCACGCAGTTCTGGACTGTGTGAGGCTTGTCGTCCTGTGAGCGACTCCCTCCAGGTGAGCGAGTGCACAGAGGAAGGAGAGAGCTCTTGGAAGGAACCCTGTAGCTGCCACAGAACCTAGAGACTTTCGGTCCGGTCTGTTCCTGTAACCCAAAGTAAGGGAGACTGGCAGCCGAAGGACTGTCCAGGTGACAGAGAAGGTGCACTCTCCTGGGGTGGAACAGGCATGTGGGGAAGGAGGGTCTGTGGGCAGTGAGCGTGGGGGATTCCTGGGAGAGCATTCTTCCTGGGAGAGCATTCCTTGTAACCTCAGCCTGAGTCTGGATTCCTTGTCCTGGAGTGGAGCTCAATCCCAGCTCGGGGGTGACCCACTATTGAGTTGAGGAGCAGTGCGGTCTATGGCTGGGAGGTTCGTGGAAGGCCTGCATTTGGTTGGTGGATTTCTCCACTGTCACAAGATAAGTGTTTAATTATATTTTTACCACATTTTATCATGACTGTACTAGATCTGTTATCATGTTTTCCGCTGTGTAAATGAATTACTGTTGAAGCTATGGATTGTCTAATTATAACAGTAACTATATGTTTATTCTGAGAATTAAAATGTATCTCTTTGCTGTTATGCATGTGATCATACAATTCTGTATGTTTTATGTAAGAGTCCATGTACAGATTGGTTAGCGAAGAGGTTTGAAAGCCTCGGTAGTGAAAGGTGACACTACACAGAGAGAGTAGAGGACATACTCCCAGACAATAAGGCAGATAGTGCCTTGTAGAAAGCACATAGAGCTAGCACATCATTGTGAAGATTGAGTTGCAGAGGAGCAAGTGTACCAGATTGGTACAATGTAATAAGAAAAAGTGATTTGAAGATTGAAGATAGAAAGACTCATGTCTGCTAGTTGAAGAAGGATCTGTACGTGTTGAAGCAAGCTCCTAGAGCTTGATATGACAGAATTGACATTTTCTTGACGAGCTTGGGCTTTACCAAGAGTAACGCTGATTCTAAACTCTACTTCAAGGTTATGAATGATGAGCCGGTGATATTTCTGTTTTATGTGGATAACTTATTCTTAACTAGAGAAGAAAATCTCATCACCAAATGTAAGAAGAATCTCGCTGCAGAATTGAGATGAAAGACCTTGGCCTAATGCATTATTTCTTAGGTCTTGAGGTATGGCAGAGCCCAGAGAGAATATTCCTTAACCAAGGGAAGTATGCAGTTGAAATCCTAAAAGAGATTTGATATGTTGGAGTGCAAGTCCATGAATACACCCATGGAAATGAAGTTGAAGCTTCTGGTCAACACTTCATCAGAATTGATTGATGCCATGTTGTATAGACAAATCATTGGATCGTTGATGTATCTGACGAACACCAGACCAAATCTTTGTTTTTCCATGAACAACTTGAGTCAGTTTCTGGTAGAACCCAGACATGTTCACCTAGTTGCTGCAAAACATGTGATGAGGTACCTTAAGGGTACATTAGATTATGGCCTCTGCTATGATGGAGATCACGATTTCACACTAAGTGGGTACATTGATTCAGATTGGGATGGAAGTGTCTCTGACAGGAAGAGCACTTCAGGATGTTGTTTCAGTTTGGGATCAACCATGATCTCATGGCAGAGTAGGAAGCAATCAAGTATTTCTCTCAGTACAACAGAAGTAGAGTACATTGCTACGTGTTCTGCTAGCTTTGATTCCATCTTAATTGTTGTGTAGTGTGCCAGCCTCGTGTTGTGATGATGTGCCAGCCTTTGTCCTGTGATATTGTTTCTT
The DNA here is from genome assembly GCA_009831015.1 of Picea engelmannii. NCBI lineage: Eukaryota > Viridiplantae > Streptophyta > Pinopsida > Pinales > Pinaceae > Picea > Picea engelmannii. Next base: position 68,047 of record ML834911.1, read on the forward strand.
TTGATGTTGTATCATCCTTGTGTTGTTATTGATGATGATGATGTATTAGTGTTATACTAATACATGTTGATGCAGTGGATGATGATGATGCCACTTTAGCTTCTTGCTGAAGATGATGTTGATGATGCCACTTCAACTGCTTGCTGAAGATGATGATGATGATATTATTTCAGCTTTAATGCTCAAGATGATGATGATGTTACCTTAGCCTCATGCCGATGAGGATGATGATGTTACTCCAGCTCCATGCTGTGTTGATGATGAGAAAAAAAACTTCTGATGATTTATAGATACACCAATCAGTTTTCCAAGATGATGTTGATGATGCTGCCCTCTCTCTCGCCTGATGTTGTTGTAAGAATACCCTTCTTGTTAAGGGGGAGTGCTGAAATAATGTAACTGCAAAGAGTATTCTAATTATTATTGATGTATTATTCATTAGATCGATCCCCTTTTGCGATTGATCATGTCGGGTATTGTAAATGACCAAATCCCCTTTTATGGATTGGTCAAACCCTAATTGTAATAGGCAAAATAAGAAGTCGGCCCCAAAATTATTAAAGGTGCTTATAACCACCAAGAATGAGAAGTCGGCCCAGCTAGAATATATTAAAGTGGTTATAACCACCCAAAAGAAGAAGTCAACCTTGCCAGTGAAAATACACCTTCGTCCACACATGCCAGAGTTGTATAAATAAAGAGGCTAGTGCCTCATTTGTACACACACTCACTTGTTCATCAAAAAGCAAGTTCGGAGTTGCAGTTCGAGATGCAGAACATAAATATTCAAAGATGAAGAAAAAGATGGATACTCAGATATAGTGGATGAGATGCAGGTAACTACAGGTTGCTCCAGTACCGTTCTTATAGATGCAGAGGGAGCAGGTTGATCCAGTATGAAGATAGAAAGAAAGAAATATTCGAACTCAAGAAGGCACCCAGGATATTACAGAAGAAAACTTCAAGGATGATGATTAGAAGCTATTAGCTTGCTGCAAGAGGGAGCCATGTCTCTGAGTTCGAAATGAAGGATCACTATTTGATGCAGTTAGAAAAGCAGATGGATGGTGCCCAGATGTTTTGATCAAGATGAAAGATATCCAATAGATGGATGGTGCCCAACAGATGGGTAGCATGGTATTATATCATGGAAAGGTTTTGGACCACAAGAGATTTTTTTAGATCCCATAGCTAGACCTTCGTAGAGAAGGAATGAGCAATCCCACAGGCAGACCTTCATATAGAAGGAGAAAGAGAAGAGACCTTTGTAGAGAAGGGGAATGAGAAATTTTCCAAGGTGGGCCTCTATCCAAGTGATGATTTTTGGATACTCTAGGGACATTCTAGAATACCCTCATAGAGAGGGGCGTGACCACCCTCATAAAGGGGATGTTTCTCCAAGGAGAAACGGGCAGATACTCTCCTCTGGCCAAGGATTGAGTAGCCTGGAACACAAACCTTGACCATGTGGAATGGTTAGTTGGCTCTTGAAGTTTGTGTCATGATCCTCTGTGGATCATGGAAAGGGAGTCTATTCTTGCCCAGGATAGCATCTTAGCTTCTCTAGTTCATGTGGGATGACTAGGAGTGAAGCTATGGTAGTATTCCTCCCCAGTGGATGGGTGATATAGATGACTACAAGAGAAGGGAGAACATAAAAGGAATGGAAAAACTCATAAAATATCTTATGTGTGAAGATAGTATATCTTTTGTGTGAAGATAAGAAAGAAGTATTTTCTACGTGAAGACGAAAGAAAGAAAGAGTATCTTCTGCGTGAAGATAAAGAGAACAAAACTTCCAATGATTTATAGATATGCCAGTCAGTGATCATGATGCCAGATGACCAAGTGGATGCCTCCAGTTATCCAGTTGATGATGTTACCCAGTTGATGATGTTATCCAGTTGATGATATTGCCCAGTTGATGAAGTTATCCAGTGGATGTTGCTACCTAGTTGATGTTGACATCCAGTGACCTGTCAAAAGATAAAGAATATCCTTCTTGTTAAGAGGGAGTGTTAAAATATTGTGTAATTGCAAAGAATATTCTTGTCCCCTTTTGTGGATAAAGATAAAATATATTTATTATTGATTAAATCAATCCCCTTTTGTGGATTGATCATGTCGGGTATTGTAAATGACCAAATCCCCTTTTGCGGATTGGTCAAACCCTAATTGTAATAGGCTAAATAAGAAGTCAGCCCCAGAATATATTAAAGAGGCCCCAAAATATATTAAAGGTGGTTATAATGACCCAGAAGAAGAAGTTGGACCTACCAATGAAGAGACACTTCCACACGTGCCAGAATTGTATAAATAAGAGAGGCCAGCGCCTCATTTAGACACGCAACAACTCACTCATCTACTGCGTGTTGAAATAATGTAACTGCAAAGTGTATTCTTATTATTATTTGATATATTACTCATTGTATCAATCCCCATTGTGGATTGATCATGTCGGCTATTGTGAAAGGACCAATTCCCCTTTTGCAGATTGGTCATAATGTAATTGTAATAGGCAAAAGAAGAAGTCGGCCCCAGAATATATTTAAGAGGCCCCAAAGTATAATAAAGGTGGTTATAACCACCCAGTTTGAGAAGTTGGCCTTGCCAGTGAAGAGACACTTCACACGTGCCATATTTGTATAAATAAGGAGGCTAGCGCCTCACTTAGACACACACATCACTTGCTCATTGAGAGACAAGTTTCGAAATTGCATTTGGAGAAGAGAGAGAGAGTGGCGCATCTTTGGGAGAGGATATTATGTATTAGCTTGAGTTATCTCTTGGCATTGTATTGGCTATCTATAATAAGAAAGTTTTGCTTGGTTTTCTTCCCCTAGAGGGTTTCCCAGGATAAATGTTGTGTCTCTTGTGATTGTGTATTTCTCAGTGATCTTGTGTTATGCTATTGTTATCTATTGAAATGCAAAGAACTATAATAATGGCTTAAACATTAACATGGTATCAGAGCCAAGCTAAATGAAGCATCTTTCACAAGAGTGGAAAACGTCACTATTACCGTACATGCAAATTAGGGATTTTTGATGGTGAATCTTTTCATCCCTAAAACCACCTAGAAAAGTGTGCCCTCCCCCAAGGATTACTTTGGCACTCTCAGCGCACCTTTTCAGTAGCTAGATCTCCCGGAAAGTGAAACCCTAGTTTCACAAAGTACGAGAAGTACCAGAAAACCAGTGTACCAGAAGTACCAGAGTACCAGAAAACTAGAAGCACTAGTCCAGAAATCCGCAGATCAAGTTTTGAGGAGAAAAAGTTGGATTTTCTCAAATCCAAACACACTAGGCTACTTTCCTTAGCCAAGAGCACCTCCTGGTAAGTTCAGAATTTGATTTTGAGCATTTTAATTTTTTGGTCATTTTCCTAGCTCCAGGTAAAAGATGTCTGCAAGGACTAAGCTTGTTGACAAGCTGGAAGGTGTGGAAAACTTCCGTGCATATAAGTACAGGATTGGATTTGTTCTTGAAGAGAATGACCTAGCAAAATTCGTCAAAGGAGAAATTCTAGAACCCGATGATGCTGTAGAAACATCCAAGCATCAAAAGGACACAATCAGGGCCAAAAGAATCATTGCGGATTCAATCAAAGACCACCTGATTCCTTATGTGTCATCTAATAAGACTCCGAAAGAAATGTTTGATGCCTTGACCATACTGTATGAAGGAAAGAACATAAACTGGAAGATGAATCTAAGAACTCAACTAAAGAATACAAGGATGCAGAAAGGAGAAACAATTCAGGAATATTTCTCCAGAATCTTAGAATTCAAAGAATAGTTAGAAGCGATTGGAGATACCCTAGATGAAGACGAGCTCATAATGACGGCTGTAAATGGTCTCACAAGACCTTGGGATGCATTCATCTAAACGATATGTGCCAGATCGGAGAAACTGAAGTTTGATAGTCTATGGAATGCATCCAAGAAGAAACAAGAGTAGCTAACCGTGAAGCACTACTAGCAAGAGATGATGATCAAGCCCTAGCTACTCGCACCAAAAGAGGAAGGAAGAAACCCTACTTCCACAAGCAGACTCATAAAGAGTCTCAACTGCCAAACAAATTCAATAATAAAGAATCTCATCCAAGGAGATTTCAGAAGAAAGGACAGCGAAGGGAAAGAGATTACTCATCTGTACAATGCTATCATTGTGACAAGATGGGACACATTGCGAAATTTTGTCCAGCCAGACGAGAAGAATACAAGAGAAAACATAAGAGGCACCATGCCCATGTAGTCGAAGATGAAGAGCCACCCGCAAAGATAATAAGAGGGCAGATCAAAGACCATGTCTTAATCTCGGCCCTCTCAGGATCTGTAACACCTGCAGAGGACACTTGGCTCATTGATAGCGGTGCATCCAAGCACATGATGGGACAAAGATACATTCTCTCTTGTATCTCAGAAAAGAAGTTTTCTCAGAAAGTGACACTTGGAGATGATTACCAATATCCCATCAAGGGAGTGGGAGAATCAAACCACAAACTGAATTTAGG
>ML834912.1:3566-35544 GCA_009831015.1 Picea engelmannii
GAGGGGGGGTGAATCAGTTGTCACTATGCTTAAACAATTTTCAGTCTATTAAACCATTTTTAATATTTCACCAAGTGACCATTAATATTATACATCATATGGACAACATAAATAATGAGCATCAGTCACACATAAGATATACACATAGACAGATTTTCACGAGGAAACTCATAAAGGGAGAAAACTTCTTCTTCTTCGAAATGATAGGCAGTCTTTTAAGTTCTGTACATCATCTATGTTTGGGGACCAACTCAAAGTGAGGCTACTACCTCTATTTTACAAGCTCCAACTTGTTGAGAGCACCAACTCTCTGGTTTCTCTAGCACCCACTAGAAGGAAGCACCAACTCCCTAAATATTCCAGCACCAACTGGATTTATACAAGCACCAACTTGTATATAGAAAACTCTGTGTTTTCCTGAGCACCACCCTGCCACACTGTTTTTCTAGCCACAACTAGATGGAAGATACAACTTCCAATATTCAAGCACCAACTTGAATATTAGAAGACCACAGTCCTCCCTAGCACCACCCTTCCTCACTAATTATGAATAAATGATTGACAAACAAACAATACAGGTATCTCAATTCTTACCCCTTCTTCACTGTTTTGCAGTTCTTCTCTGGTTCAAAAATTGTTCTGCAATTCTGCTCTGCTTCATGCTATTCTATTATTCTTCTCTTGCCTCTGTCTGTTCAGCGACTGTTACTCATATCTGAGTTTTATCTCATGCTTTGCATATTGTAATTTTACCCTTCTTATAGTTCATCTCATTTTTCCGGTTAGAGCATCCAACTTTACACAGTCGCCGCGTCTCTCCTTTTATACACACCAGCCTCATCAGTTACACCTCGAATCTCCTTGGGCAAAGACAAAAATGTCTTAGCAACTGAATCGCCAACCAATCAAGAACCATGTTTCAATTTACTAACTGAATTGTAACTAAGCTTGTTAATCATGAAAATAAACAGTGACCCTTTGATCATATTCTTGATTAACCTGCACCGTTAGATTACCAATGATGGATCTCACGCCTACTCCATATTCCCACTGGTTATGACCACTGGCCTAATCAGAATGCCTTTCGCATTTCGCATTTCGACAATTCTGTGTCGAAGGGTCTCAACACTCCAAGTTGCGATCGCCGAAAAAGAGCTTAGCTCCGCTGGGTCCACCCTCTCACATATGGTCACCGACGGTGACCACAACCTACACAAAAAGGCATTTTCGCATTTCGCATTTCGGTAATCCAGAGGTGATGAGTCTTGACTCCTCCAACTCCCAGTATCTGAAACTCCATAATGGAGTCAGATCAACGGTCCACAATCCATGGTGATCAGACGACTCTCCTCCGTCACGGTACTTGAGCCTTCGGGACTTTGAAGATGAAACTCCCGAAATAAGAACTCATGAAGTGACGTCATTCTTGTGTCACTCAATGACGTGTTAAGAGCCGAGTGGCTACCACGTGTCACTCGGAATTATGATTTCCAGTGGCTTGAAAAGCCGAAACAATTTGACACTTATCCTTATATGCTCGTGCCATGTGTCCTTGCTGTCGTAAGTTACCACCTTTCCTCGTTGATGCGGTTTGTCATGATCTACCTCCTAGATTTGACAGCCCAGATTTGTCTTCAATCCAACGGCTAAGATTATATCGTGATTTCACATATCGCGAGTTCGAGAGGTTGGGAGCCTCCTTCCTTTGACCTTTCAGTGAGCGAAATGCTAACCTCTTGCCACGTGTACTCTGCATCCAACGGTTCACGTCATTTTGCTACTTTGGAGTGTTAACTAACTCCTGGGCTTATCCTCCTTGCAACTCCACTGGATCCAACGGATGGCGAGTATTCTTGAAGTAGATCTTCTGTCACGATCCTTTTGGAATGATCAACGGTTGTCATATTTTCGGATGATCTGACGGTCCAGATTTATTCTACGATGTATCTCTTTGTAGTTTATCCTGTCCTCCCATTTAACAAGATCCGACGACTGATGGTAATCGTGTTTTAATCTGACGAATGACAGGATTTCTGCTAATCAACATTTCAACCTATTAGCCCCGCTTTATCTATCCTTCCACTTTGAGAGGATCTGACAGCCATCGGGGATTCTGAAGGATCCAACGATCGCTATTCCTCTTCTCAGTTGATCTTGCGATTGCCATCAATAACAAACAAATACACATACTCTTCCTCTGTCCGAAAACATGCCAACAGAGGTTTTTCCATAGACTGACTTAACACACTCACAAAATATGCAATATCAGGTCAGGTTGTGGTGAGATAATTCAAACTACCCACCATCTGTCTATACATAGTGCCATTCACCTCCTTCGAACCATCATCACAAGAAAGTTTCACATTCTACTACATGGGAACAATAGAAGATTTACATTGATCCATTTTAAATCTCTTAAGTACTTCTCTTGCATACTTATTCTGACAAACAAAATTTTGGCCTGCATTTCTCCAAACTTCAAGACCTAGGCAGTAATGTAAATCACCATGATCTTTCCTTTCAAAAACTTGTGAAAATTGCTCCTTGATTTCATCAATTAATTTCATTGCATTTCCTGTAATTATTAAATCATCAACATATAAGGAAATCAATACTATATACCCCTGTTCATCAAATTTGGTATACATATTTGGATCACTTTTTCTCCTCATAAAACCCTGTTGAAGAAAGAAAGAGTCTATCCTCTCATACCATGACCTAGGTACCTGTTTCAGTCCATACAATGCTTTCTTTAACTTACACACTAAGTGTTCTTGCCCCTGTTCCACAAACCCTTCAAGTTGAGTAAGGTAAACCTCCTCCTTTAACTTACCATTCAAAAATGAAGATTTAACATCTAATTGATGTAGCTTCCAATGATACTTTGTAGCTAAAGAAATTAACAATCTGATAGTATTCAATTTAGCTATTGGTGCAAATGTTTCAGCATAATCAATACCTTTTGTTTGTGAATACCCCTTTGCCACCAATCTAGCCTTATATTTTTCTATACTACCATCTGATTTAAACTTGGGTTTGTATATCCATTTGCATCCAATTGGATTTTTATGTTTAGGCAATTCAGTCAATTTCCAAGTATTGTTTTTCATTATAGATTCATATTCTTCCTCCATTGCATTTCGCCATTCATCATGTTCATTGGCTTCATCAAAACTCATGGGTTCTATAAAATTTGAAATGCTACTCATTAGGGCATAGTATCTATACCTCTCAGGGAGTTGAACCTGTAATGAATATCTTCTCAACTGATTATCTTCCTCCCCACTTTGTGAAGATCTGTCTTCACCTCTAGGTGAATTGTGACTGCTTGAAGTGTCCATATCACCGAGTCATTTTTGTTGTTATTGTTGTCGTTGCGGTTGTGGTTGTTGTTGTGGTGGCTGTTATGTTGGTTGTTGTTGCTGCTATTGTTCATTAACTCCTTCATCAAGAAGTCCATGCCATTCCTCATGTTTTTTGTCGTCATGATTTCTTGCTTCCTGCTCATGGAAAAGTACATCTCTACTCGCAAATACTTTGTGAGTAGAAGGATCAAACAATTTGTATGGTTTAAATTCAGAACAATACCCTATGAAAATACATTTAATGGCTTTACAATCCAATTTCTTCCTATTTTCCTTTGGAATATGTGCAAAAGCCTTACATTCAAATACTTTCAAATTATGAACTGCAGGTTTGGAATCATACAAGGCTTTGAAAGGAGTAACATTATCAAGACACCTTGTTGAACTTATGTTCTTTAAATAAACTGCAGTATTTATGGCTTTAGCCCAAAATGTATTTGAGAGATTCTTACCTTTCATCATGTTGCGTGCACACTCTACCAGAGTTCTGTTTTTCCTTTTAGCCACTCCATTTTGCTGTGGAGTGTGGGGTACTATAAAATGTTGTACTATTCCATGATCTTTGCAATATTTGATGAAGTCCCATGATTTATACTCTCCCCCTTGATATGAACGAAGGATTTTGATGGATTTTCCTGTCTGCTTTTCCACCATGGTTTTGAATTCCTTAAAGTACTCGAAAACATCAATTTTTCTTCTAAGGAAATAAACCCATGTGTATCTTGTGCAATCATCAATAAATAACAAAAAGTAAAATGCACCTCCTAAAGACCTAGTTTGCATAGGCCCACAAACATCAGTATACACAAGATCTAAAACATCTCTCTTTTTCCTATTAGGATTAGAGGGGAATTCATCTCTGTGCATCTTTCCTAAAGCACATACATCACAAGCAACATTCTCATTCTTTAACATGGGAAGTCCTTCCACCATATTTTTTTTTTGTAATAACAATAAATCAAGATGGTTGATGTGGCCATACCTTTGATGCCAAAGACTCTCAATTGGCATAGTTGCAGAAGTCAGTGTGTGATGTGCTTTGCTGGTAGCATCAAGTTTTTACAGTCCTCCTGCTCTGACTCACATTGCAACAGTTATGTATTGGTCCAACAAATCCTTCACTATGCAATAATTCTTGAAGAATTCAACCTTCAAGTTCTGATCTGTAATGGTGGACACATAGATCAAATTTTTCTTTATCCCTGACACATACACCACATTGCGAATGTGACGAATAGTACCATAGGGCAATGTCACAAGAATGTCTTTGTATCCCTTGATATGATGAGCACGGTCATCTCCAAGATATATGCTGCCGCCATTATGTGTTTCTTTAAAATTAGTGTACCACAACTTATTACATGTCATATGTACTGATGCTCTGGAATCCACAAACCAGGAATCAATATCATTCATTCCAGCAGATAAAATAGCGTTAGACACAAATAGTCTAAGATCCCGTGAATTAAAATTTGGGGGTTCATAAATATCATCACTAGCAATAAAAAACCTGAGATCATGATTTGAAGGATTTTCTGCATAATGACCTGAATGTGTTCTAGGTTTATTCCTAGCCTCATCACTCTTCTTCTTATGACAATCTCTAATAATATGTTTAGGTCGACCACAGTAAAAAAACTCTTTGACTCAGTCCTGTTCAATTGCATACCTTGATTAGGCCTTGGAGATTGTCTTCTCTGCGATGAACTGCCTCCTCTGCCTCTTTCTTCTGATCTCCCTCTCATGGATATCTTATTTGACCATAGTGCCAAATCTTTATTCTGAGGCTTTAGATTTGATCGCCTCTCTTCCTCTTGCAGAAAAATACCTGTCAGTTCTTCAAAAGTAGGAGGTTTCTCCCTTGCCGCGAGACCTATTATGAACATCTGATAATCTTCTAGCATACCATTTAAGGTAATAGTCACAAGATCAGTGTTGGAAACTGTTTCCCCTATATTTCCTAGCTTGTCTTTCACCTCTTTAATACGACCCAAAAATGAACTAACATATTCACTTCCATCCATCTTAATGCCTAGCAATTTATTTTTCAGGAACAAAATCCGATTTGTGTTGCTAGTTTCATACAATTCTTTAAGCGTTGTCCATGTTTCGGCAGAAGTTTTAGCTTCTCTAATATGTGGAATTATGTTATCTTTAACAGACATGCACAACAATACCTTTTCCTTATTTTCTCTCTTATCCCAATCTTGGATCTGTGTTGTTGTCGCACCGACAACCGCATCTGGTTTTTCTTTAGTTCCCTTCGCAATGGTCCAGACACCATAGCCCTCCATCAGGGTCTGCATCTTGAATTTCTAGTTAATGAAATTAGAGCCATCTAACTTGTTGGATTCGTTGAGGTAGGTCTCCTCCAGCGGATTCTCTATTGTTGCAAGTGTCTGCTTGTTCAATCATAGAATGGATCCTTGTATCACCGAAGGTGAATCACCAAGAACCTGCAACTTTCATCAATTTCATCATATACTGAACAATCTGTCGCTCTGCTTTCGGATCCACCAATCCGATTCTACCTAGGCTCTTAGCTTAAAGGAAATATTAGAAACTTAAAAAAAAAAAAACTTAACGCCAGTCCATGCATAAAAAACTCATGCTCATTTATAAAAAATCTCCCATATAAAAGCTCACATTTAAAAAACTCACACTCATATGTATAAAAAGGAATTTAAATTTCTTAAAAGAAATCATTTTTAATACACATATATCCACTTTTAAATAAAATTTCTACCTCACTCACAAAGGTAAAGTTTAAACCTTACAAAGAATCCACTTTAATAAAAAACTCACTCTTTTTGAAAAAGAACCTTCACTATTTATAAAGAAATCTAAAATATATCCCCTTTCTCATTTGCATAAGAAATCGTGGCATCCACTAATAAGAAATCATGCACAAGGAATGGTGGAGGAGGATGCAACTTAACTCTGCGCGCCCTTTTTTTTCAACACTTAAAAAAAAAACTTACACTTCAACACGATCCGCTTCAACCTCATGCTCCAGCCTCACATATTTGCTCACGGATGCTCACGGATTTGCACCAAATCTAATTTGTAGTAGATGGTGGATCGACCCTCCAACCTCGACCTGCTTAGATCTGATTTTCAAATGGTGGATCAACCCTCCAGCCTCGACCTGTTCTCACGGATCCACCCCAAACAACTCACGCTTTCCATAGAAACCATCGGACTCTTCCACGCTCACCGCACCACGATTTCACAAACTCACGCCTTCCACACGAATTTCAAAATGGTCAACACTCCTCTGAACTGCAAAGGGGAGTGCTAGTGTGCTTGTTCAATGGCAGGGGGGCGTTGCAGCACTCTCATACAGGTGAGGCGTGAGCGCAAGTACCCTAGAGCGCTTGGACACAAACCAGGGGAGCGCAAGGTCACTGGATTTTTTAAATCTCGTAAGAGTGAGAGGGATCAGCGCTCCTCTCACACTGCATGGGAAGCGCTCGACGCCCCTACTCAAATTGAATCTCTAATCTCGCTCTGATACCAACTTAGAATTATTATAAACAACACACAGTGAGGCTACACTCATGATCTATATTATTCAATGAAGACTGATTACATCATTATATAGGAAACAACTATACTTAGTCGATTACAACAAACCACATAAAACTAGAATCTACATTAAGTGAAGTAGAGTTCAACTACACAACTATCTCTTGACTAGTAGAGTTCTTCTACGTAACTATCTCTTGCAACTTTCTTGTGCTCCATTATTTCCAAGTCTTCCTTCCACATAATGGTTATAGGCGAGAGTATGAGGCTCAAGGTGGGCATGTATGTAAGTTGGTTATTAGGTAAGAAGGTGATATGTTTGGGGCAGTTTTTTCCTACTAGATATTAAAGAAAATGTATAAGATGAAAGAAGCTAGTGCATTATATATTTGGCTTGCAGATATTAAAGAAAACATATACAATGAAAGAAGCTAGTACATTATATATATGGTTGGAGTATTCCAAAATGAAATACATATATGAAATTAGAAGATAAATTGAGTTCCTCTCTGCAGGATGCAAGCCCCCTATGGTAGACCCCCCCACCCAACAATTGGTCTATTTAGTAAGAAGAGTTTAAATTTACAAAAATATACATATCCTACTTCTAAGAATTCAAACCTATAATTTTTTAAAAAGAAATAGATATTCTTACATTTATATTTGTTTTCTGGTCCATGCAGGACTTTTTCGCTATTATGATAAGAGCTCATGAATTCCTTGGACGGATTATCTGAGACCTGATATCAAGAGGGGCTCCTTCACACCAAAAGAAGAGAAAACTATCATTTAGTTCCATGTATTGCTATGATTAAACTATCATTTAGCTCCATGTATTATTCGGATTCTTACATATAGTATGCCATAGCCTCACAATTGTGGCTAATTTATCATATATTTCATCCTTTCAAAATTTTAGGAACTGGAACTCTCTTGCTAGCTAGTAGAATTTTCCCGCTAGCTACAACTCTAGCTAGTAGAATTCTCCCACTAGATACAAAATTGATAATGGCTTGATTGCATTCTATGTCATCCTTGGTTGGGAATGGAGGGAGGCCCCTTAATCCAAAATGGATCCAGGAACCAAAATGGGTCTAGGAAGGCCTACAAATCAAAGTGTTCAGAATTGCTTCAAAATGGACGTGTACATAGGCCTCGTCGTTAAGAACCCAACACAACTTGAACAAGCTCAAACAGACACTGTATGCGAAAAATATTGTATTATATTCGTTTTTCCCAGTGGACAAAAATATTGTTGACTATACAGTCCGTTCAGTCCATACAAAGATGACATGACAGCTGACTGTATAGGTCGTATGGTTGTACAGTGCTAATGTGGCAGCTGAATGTACATGCCCTATGGTTGTACAGTCATGTGGCAGATGCATTGGCATGTTCACTGGGCAATTGATGGCTAACAAGTGGATGAGTCATATTGTGACATGTGGCACCACTGCAAGGGTGACTCATGGCATGTCTGTACAACTGAGTTGGCATGGGTTGGTGTGGAAAGGTCCATACAGCCAGACGACACGTGGTGGATGACTGGACTGGAAGGTTGATTGGGTAGGTGATGAAGTGGCAGGTGACGTGTCCTCTTTTGGGTGAATGGTATGGTGCTACATGGCCCAGTCTTGGGCTGCCACGGGAACCCCTCTGTTGGTTGTTGTGGTTTAAAGTTTAGTTTGAAGGTCTGTGGGGGTCGAACCTGTGACCTCCATCGGCGACCAAGTCTTCGCATAAGCCAGGATACCAGCCCGCCTACACAGTGGTTCTTAACCAGAGGTGGCACCGTTTTATTTTAAAGTTGCATTACGTATCGTTTGGGCACGGAAAAGGTTGGGGCTTGGGTCCAGACCTTATTTTTAACACTCACATATGACCAGACAGTGCGAAAACATAAGGGGTTAGCCAGCGGGTGCGAGCAATTATATCGATGCCCAACCACATGGGTCATACGACCTAGTCCTCCGCTAGGGAAAGGGTGCTAGCACCTTGACGGTGCGACAAAATCACCCGAGTTTCAGAAATAGTGTGAGTGCCAATTTTTTTAATTGGGAAAACACACAAAGCTGGGGTTAGAGGTCTGTAGGTGCGTTTTTCAAAACAAAGGACTGCAAGTTTATTGGTGAAAACTCCCAAGAGGGTATTTTCTCCAATTTTTGGCCAATCAAGGTGAAGGAAGAGCCCATCTAGGGGTTTTTGAACATTCTGGAGCTATTGGAGCAATCTATTTGGCATTCTAAACATTGAAAAGTACTATTTGTTAATACTTTGAGCTTATGATGAGAATGAGCCATTGAGGAAACAAACTTTGCAGGCCATTTCGAGGAGCTTCGTTCATCCGTTTTCAGTGTCGTTAGTTGTGATGGGTTCTTGAGATCTAGAAGAACACATCCAGATCAATTTTTAATCCATTTGGCACTTTTATGATGTACTTTTGAAGCTTTGAAGAGAAATAAGAAAGCATCACCCACTGAGACAAAGGTCCAGAGACGTAGGTGAGATTGTTGAACTCCGTTAACAACTTTGTTGTTATGGTTTGTTGTTTCTTTGTGCTTATTTATAGATCTATATATTTCATTATGGCTGCTATGTTACATCATTAATTCTTCCTCTTTCATCAAATTCCTAAATGGTTAATGACTCCATGTATTAAAACTCAACCATAGTCTTTAAAAGATCTTTTTCGAATCAAGTGGAATCAAATCTAGTTGATGGTTGGTTTTTGAGTTTGCATGATTATCAGGGAAAAGATGAATCATGGCGAAGGTGAGCTTGTTGAAGAGAATCCTGAGATTGGATCGAGAAAGAGGACATCTCAAAGTGAGAAAATGGCATCTGAAGAGAGACTTTCTCAAGATGAGAAGGATTTTCAAAATACTCTCTTTGTCATGGCAGAGATGGTGAAAGTGTTGTATGAAGATTACTTGGAATGAAAGAGATCAGTTCAAGGGAAATATTCAAATAACGGGAAAAGAGAAGAAGAATTGAAGGAATTTCCTTCTACACCCAATTCAGAAATCATCTCTGAGGTATGCAGTGGAAGTCATTCATCAATTTTGCATTGTTCCCATCAAGATGGTTCTTTTGGTGCATTTGAAAAACATACAAGGGGTATAGGTTTGAAATTTCTAACCAAGATGGGTTATGAAGGAAAGGGCCTTGGAAATAAGGGCCAATGTATAGTTAATCCCATAGAGGTTATGGAAAGACCTCATTATTTAGGATTGGGATATGGTGAAGAGGAGATTGGAGAATGCTCCAAAACATGGGAAGCAAGTGATGCTTCAAATGACTAGCTTAAGTCATTGCAGGAACAATTCACGAAAGGTGATGGTGTATCACTCCATGATGGTGATAGTGAATGTAATTCATCTCCAAAGAAAAGTGAATATAATAAAGAAAGGTATAATGGTCATGGTTGTTCCAAATCTTTTTTTGATTATAAAAAGCATAATCATGTAATCCAAAACTTGTGGAATATGTATTCTTGTACGTTTTGTCATTCACCCAAGCATTGTGTGGCCAAGTGTTGGAAGAGAAAATATTTGTACATGAAATTTATGTCGACCAGGAAGGAGAAACGACATAAATACTCAACTCTACAATGGAATAAAGAGAAGGGAAAACAAGTTTGGATGTCAAAAAAAAACTGCACTTAATGCAACAAGGGTGGACATCAAAAGGTTAAATGTTGAAAGCTTAATTCGGAGCTTCGTCCAAAGAAGAACAAAATTATTGTGCATGTACTCACAAAGGAAGAGGTAGTACCAACAAAGAAAGATGAACAACATGAAGGAAATAAACCATTCACTTGGTTTTTCCATAAGTGGATGTCACATTTTCATTGTATTTTGCTTCCATTAATGTAATCACACATGTTGTAATGATGACCTGTTATAACATCATTTTGTACAACATAGTTTTTTGTTTTATCCTTACGAGTATGTAATCAGTAAGGTCAATTTTGTAACCTTTTGGAGGACCAAAAGGTCTTAGCGGGGACGTGTGATCCAAAATGGATCCAGGAACCAAAACGGGTCCAGGAAGGACTAAAAATCAAAGTGCTCAGGATCGCTTCAAAATGAACGTGTGTGTAGGCCTTGTCGTTATGAACCCAACACAACTTGAACAGGATCAAACAGACACTCTATGCAAAATATATCGCATTCTATTCATTTTGTCAATCAAGAAAAAATATTGTTGACTGTACAGTCCATACAGTGCTGACATGGTCGCTGACTGTATAGGCCATACGATCATACAGTGACGTGGAAGATGCGTTGGCATGTTGACTAGGCAGTTGATGGCTGACAAGTGGATGAGTCATATTGTGACACATGGCACCACTGCAAGGGTGACAAGTGGCACGTCCGTATAACTGAGTTGGCATGGGCTGATGTGGCAAGGTCCATACAGGCGTACGACACGTGGTAGCTGATTGGACTGGTAGGATGAATCAAAAGGTGCTGAAGTGGAAGGTGACATGTCTTCATCTGGGTGAATGGTATGGTGCCATGTGGCCTGGTCTTGGGCTGCCACGTGGCACCCCTCTGTTGGTTGTTGTGGTTAAAAGTTTAGTTTGAGAGTCCGTGGGGATTGAAATCATGACCTCCATGGAAGGCCAAGTCTTCGCATAGGATGGGCTACCATCTCACCTACACGATGGTTCTTAACCAGAGGTGGCATCGTTTTATTTTAAAGTTTCATTATGTATTGTTTGGGCATGGAAAGGGTCAAGGCTTGGCCCCAACACTTGGTTTTAACACTCACATATGACCAAGCAATGCAGCAACGAAGGGGGCTAGCCGACAGGTGTGGGCAGTTAGCCCGATACCCGACCACATGGGCCATACAACTTAGTCCTCGGCTAGGGAAAGGGTGCCAACACCTTAACGGTGCGATAAAATCACCCAAGTTTCAGAAACAGTGTGAGTGCATGAAAGAGATTGCACCATGTTTGAAATGAATACTTGGAAAGGATACCACTCTTCTCCACAAATCTTGGTTTCATTTGTAGTAATGGAAAATATTCTTCGACCTTCCGGACATTAATGACAATATTAACGGTTCTTGCAGGATGAACTACTAGCATTAAAGCTTAATAATTGCATATTTGGAAATAAGTACGAAGGTAATGGTGATGGCGAAGAGCGAGCAAGAATTGTACATTTCGTCCACCCACCAACCCACGAAACAGATTCCAAGAAATGCCCAAGTATGAAAAGTGATCGGGCGGGTTACAAAAAAAAGAGTTAGAAGATATACCCAGGAGACGTGAGGGGTCGATGGTCATATTGCATCTCAATGACAAATTTTGGCCGTCAATTTGTATATCACGGAATTTCGGGTGTTGTTTGTGCATAGGGGAACAGTGGAAGCACAATGTCGAAAGGGAAATTTGTATATTGCGTAACTTCGGGTGTTGTATATAAAAGCATGAGACATTCAGAAAAAGGACCAAGTAAACAGAAAGCGAAGGCATACGAGATGAAGGGGAATTTGTTTTCTAATTTGTAAATCACGGAAGTCTGGGTGCTATTTGCAGGCGACAGAACAATGGAAACACAATGTTGAACACACCTATGCAGGAACCCACGATTCAAAAAGTTTGTTCAATATGAAACGGGGAAGCGGTAGGTCGCGCTGGTGATATAAAAGTTGTTGGCATGTTTATAGGCAGAGTGTGCTTGTCATTGATGGCAATAACAACAACGATGATGGTATGCTTACAAGAAAGAAAAGAAATAATGAGGAAAACAACAATGATGGAAAATAGGGAAAGCATAAGTTAAGGAGTAGAAGCGAACAATATGCACTCAAAGCTCAAGAGGAATAGCGTTGAGTTGCACGCAGAGCGCAAGTGTGCACCAGGGCTGAGGTTAATTCCAATATTAAATATTAGGAGAGATAGCATTCTCAGAAACACAGATGAGACCCAAAGTCATCAGGACTCACAAAACCTTTGACACTTAGAAATTATTCCAAGTCGGGAGGATGCACAAGCTCAGGAGGAGAAGCGACAGTGGTCATTGGATCACCAATCTCGAATACCCGATGTCCATTAGATCAGAGTCCAGTGACCAAAGGAAGTGTAGAGGAGAAGTATCGATCTGATCCGTTGGATCTAAGCATCGAGGACCAACAGTCGTCAGATTCAGTATAATTGCGAAGAGGATAAAGGTCGAGATCCATCCTCCAACTTTGCAAGACACGAAGTCCTGATAAGATCTAGACCATTAGATCACCGAGGATTGTGGGTTGTTGATCTAGAGTATTTCGGATATCGTGAGTTGGAAGAGTCAGGGTTGGCTCACGTTCAAACACCTGATGCGTGAGGTCGCGATTTGATCATAGTCGTCGATCAAATGGAGAGTGTGGACCGTTGATCTGGTAGGACGAAGAACGAAGTCTGATTTCTCAAAGAAGAGATCTCGACCGTTGGATCGAGGACTAATCTAAGCCGTCAGATCAGTTTGAGTGGAAGGACAAGATCAGTGAGGAAAACGTTTGAGAATTCGATTATGTGAATTCCCATCAGCCGTCGGATCACTTTCAAGTGGAAGAACAGGATAAGCTAGCAGAGCTGCAACACTAATAGATCAAGCCGTCGATCTAAGATCCTGATTGACGAACAACATTTAGTTCAAGTTTAAAGATACGAGGAGGTTACGCTCCAGAAAGTTTGATATTGGAAAAACCCGAAGCCTGGAAATCTGAAATGAATCAGGACCATCGGATATGGAGGACATACAAGGACCATTGGATCAGTGTTGTTGGTCAGAAGACCACATCAACAAATCACGTCAGCATTATACGACAACAAGGACACGTGGCACAGTCGGAGAACGAAAAGTGTCAAGTTGATTCGGCATTTCAGGTATGTGCAAATCACAAATACGAGTGACATGTGGCAGCTACTAGGGTTATGAAACGTTATCAAGTGATGTCACTCTGGGAGTTTTACTTCAGGATATTTTACACCAGCACTTGCCCAAAGTTATGAAATCTCGAAGTGGTTTGGGGTCGTCCATCGTCGAGGAGGACAAGTGGCGTGAGATCCACAACTTCGGAAGTTTTGTGGATAGGGAGAACATGAAAATCGCCAAAGACAAATATCGACCGTTGATCGTCAAGGGGAGTACACGTCAATTGATCTGAGATTTCAGAGAAATCTCACTTAAGGATTTCCAGTTGAGACTTGAGAATTCCGAACCCCAAATACCCGAAAAGATCGTGACCGTTGATCCGAAATGGACACACGTCAGTAGATTGTCAGCTCCAGGAGAAAAGCAAAGGAAGGTTGAAAGGTTGGAAAGTTGAGATTCCTTAACCCCGAATACCTGAAGGGATTGTGACCGTCGATACAAAAGGGACATGCGTCATTAGATCGTGGACTCCAGGTGAAATTCTTTGGGAGCAAGCGAAGTTTGAGAATCGAAACTCCCAAAGATTGAAAGGCGAAATCGATCTCGTCTATTAGTTTGGAGGGCCACATGTCACCTGATTGTTGAAGTCTAAGGATCGTGTGTGGACAAAGGAAATTAGGCAGAGCCATCGATTGAAGAGGATAGATGTCAGCAGATCTTCCATTCCGGAAGATATCCATTCAGCAGCAACAGGGTTTGAGATATGAAACTCCCGGAGCCCGGATCACAAATTAAATCTCAGTCGTTGATGTAGGAAGTTGATATCTGGTCCGCAGACTTGAGAGGACAGATTTGAACCATCCGTTCAGGAGCACCGTCAAGATCGTGAGATTGATGGTCATGCTCCATTACGGGGCCAGAACATGCTCAGGTCTTAATTTTTCATGAGTGGGCTACAATTGAAACCACATTTTAGGATAAAGGATGCATGGAGGCGTGTAGTGAATTGCGGGGCAAAAAGTTGGTTTCCCTCAGACCTCCTATGGATGCACCTGCAATCGCGTGGTCACATGAAGCTTATATCCCAAAGTCATATTGTGAAACAGATCCAACGCTCACTAGATAGAAATCAGGAAGCACCTTTTGAATAGGAATTTGGTCACCACTGAAGGTCACGTGAAACGAAGGGGCTTAACAAGAAAAGCTAGTGCCTACTATAAAATTTTTCTTAGGAAGGGAAAAGGTGCCAAAGGAATGAGCGCGCAGAACTTCTCTCTATAACTTTCGGAAAGGACTGATTGTAATTGCCAGAAACATAGTGATTGTATCTGCCATAGAATTTGATGAACTTGAGTGTGATTGCCAGAGGAGATGAAGAGTCTCGAGGTAACTTCCAGTGAAGTGAATATTTATCATTTAGAAAATTAACAAATGGAAATGTGTTGAAGACTGTAACTGCCACAGAATCCGAAGAATATCAGGATAACGACCACTGATCAAGAAAAGACTCAGGATGATCACCAGAGAGGACGAAGAGTTGAGTGTATGCCCTGGAAGAGGACTTGGCATGATAAATATGTGCAGAACAGAGAAGAGATGGTTGTTGTTGTTGAGTGTGATTCATGCGAGTAGAAGCAAGCTATGTGCAGTAGCTAAAATGAACAGAAGAGGCATAGCACATAGAATGGACATAGCGCATAGAATGGACATGGCGCATAGAGCATAAAAGGCATAAGAACAAAAAGCGCAAGAGATGCGTGCAGGAAGACACTGATGCAAGAAGAGCAAAGCAGTGTAGAATAATAGTGATGAGACTGATAAGCCATTGATAAAAACTATATCACTGTGATAAATTTAAGAAAAGCAAAGATATATATTTCAAGGTGGTAGGGAGGTACTAGGGAGGACTGTTGTCCTTAGAGTTTCAAGTGGGTGCTTGAACACAGGGAGTTGTAGCTTCCATCTGGTTGTAGGTAGAAAAACCAGGGTGGCAGGGTGGTGTAAGAGAGAACTATTGTTCTCTATTATACAGGTTGGTGCCTATGTAACTAGAAGTTGGTGCTTCCATCTAGTTGGTGCTAGAACACTCAGGGAGTTGGTGCTTCCTTCTAGTGGGTGCTAGAGAAACCAAGGAGTTGGTGCTTCCTTCTAGTGGGTGCTAGAGAAACCAGAGAGTTGGTGCTCTCAGCAAGTTGCAACTTGTAAAACAGATGTTCTAGCCTCAACATGAGTTGGATCTCCCAAGAATGATAATGTACAGAAAATAAAGATTAATTATCATATCAAGAAGAAGAGGTTTTTCCCTTTATGGGTTTCCACAGGAAATATCTGTCTCTGTGTATTTCATGTGTGTGATTGATGTTGAATATTCTATTGCTTACCTCCCTGCATTATTTTGATCCTCATTGAGTGTTCTGTAAAGAGTTTAAAATGGCCATAATTGTTTAAGCATAATAACAACTGATTCNTTTCTTAGTTGTTCAACAATTGGTATCGGAGTTGGTTCCTTTTATCTAAGGGTAGATCCTAGATCTTAAACATGACTAGCCATGAAGGAACCTCAACCAATAAGGCCCCCCTGTTCAATGGAACAAACTTTTCATTTGGAAAGTTAGGATGAGAACCTACATAATGGCTTTAGGTGCAGACGTCTGGGATGTGGTAGAGACTGGTTATGTAAAGCCAGTTGTACTAACTAATAAGGATGACAATATAGAATTCAGCTTCAATGCTAAGGCTATGAATTCTATTCTGAGTGGTCTTGTAGAAGAAGAATTTGTAAAAGCTATGCACTTAGAATCTGCTAAAGCAATGTGGGACAAACTCATTAGCAGTTATGAAGGTAATGATAAGGTAAAGAATGCCAAGCTTCAAACCTACAGATTACAGTTTGAACAACTAAAGATGAATGAGGATGAGACAGTTAATATTTTTTTCTTAAGAGTTGAGGAACTAGTAAATGCAATGAAAGCACTTGATGAAAAAATTGAGGAAGCCTTTTTAGTTCAGAAAATTTTGAGATCTCTTCCAAATAGATTCAACCCAAAGGTCTCTGCTATAGAAGAACTTAATGATCTAAAAGATTTGGATTTTGATAAACTTCTAGTAACATTGACTACATATGAAATGAGGATAGGTAAAGATAAATCCACCACTAGAGAAGCTTCTTTTAAAGAAGATAATAATGAGGAATCTGAGCTTGATGAAATTGAAGCAAAATTTGTGAGAAGACTACAGAAAGGATTAGGCAAGTATCAAGGCAAGTTTCCCTTCAAGCGTTTTAACTGTGTAAATATAGGTCACTTTTCATCTAAGTGTCCACACAATAAGAAGGACCAGAACTCTGAAGGTGAAGAGAAGTACAAATCCAAGAGATTTGGTAAAAAGAAAAGTTTATGTGTAAACAATGATGACTCTTCAGAAGATACAAATAGTGACTCTTCCTGTGAAGATACGGTTAATGAATTTGTGCTTATGGAAAAAGAGGATTATGATAATGAAAGCACAAGAAGTTATGTTAATAATGAAGAAGTTGTGGTTGACTTGGAAGGAGAGTTGATCAGTGCTTTAGAAGGGATTGACAGACTCAGACTTAAGAAGAGAAAACAAAAACAATTGTTGATGTAGTTTGAAAAGAATGGTACAGAACCAAGTGAAGACTTTTTTTTACTAAAAGTGGAATTAGTAGAGGCAAAGAAAATCAAAGACATTCTGAAACAACAGTTATCAGAAAAGAAGGCAAGATGTGAAGCTCTGGAAGAAGAAGTAGTGAAAACTAGGAAAGATTTGGAGAAGTTTCAAACCTTGTATCACCAGAATCTGTCAAGCATCAAAGCCTCAGAAGGATTAGCCATCATTCTGAATCAACAAAGGAATCCAAAGTTTAAAACTAGTTTGGGTTATGAAGAGGGATCAAATAGTGGTCATCCAAGCAACAAAGCATCCATCAAGTTTGTTAAATATACAACCAATGCCAACAACAAACCTACAAAAAGAAAGGAAGATAATCAACCGCCAAGGAAGAGTAAAGGAAAAGGTGCCATAACTGAATCTGTAGATCAAATAAATAATACACCCTCTTCTCAAGGAAATCATCAGCATGGAAGAAATCGACCTGCTCAAAGAAGACAACCATTTTCCAGGTACAAATATTTTTTCTATGGATATTGTTTCTACTGTTCTAACTTTGCCCACAAAGATGTAAATTTTTCCTTAATATTTAGACATGAGCAATCAAGACACCCAAGGAATAAATATCTATCACAACAAAGAATGAGACATCCAAGTAACAAACAACCACAGATTGCAAATTGTCAAATTAAGTTTAGAGACATGCAACTGAGGAGGTCAAGAAATAATAAACATTCAATGAGTAGACAACGTTGCAACAATGACTTTGACCTATTGAACAATGAGATTGAATGTTATAACTTTCATAACTTCGGCCAAAAAGTTGAAAACTACCATGTGAATAATTACAAAGCAAATCCAAGGATAAAGCTCTTTGCTAGAAATGCCAGCACATGGAAAAAGAAAGATAGTGAAAAATGTGGTCTAGTACTTTCAACTAAAAAACAAAAGGACTCCTAGAATATATACAGTGGATGTTCCAAGAACATGACTGGAGACAAGGATAAGATTTTGTCTATGAGTAAAAGGAAAACAAGAAATGTGATCTTTGAAGAAGATTGTAAGGTAAAAAATGTAAACTCAGGACAAGTTGTGGCTAAAGGCATAAGGACAGATAATGATGTTGATATTGAATCCTCCCATGTAAGAAAAGAAGAAGTAGAAGAAGAATCATGTCATAAGCTGGAAGCAAAAGTTGTGAATCTTAGAAAGAAGGTTGAGAAGTCAAACACCCAAATCAAGTTTTTGAACAGTTCCATGATCCTGGATGAGATCTTGGATAGTCAGAGATCACCAAACGACAAATCCGGTCTTGGATACAACAAGGAAGAAATCGATACGCCTAAGAAACTTGATGCAAGTCCTTCATTTGTAAAAGGGGAAAGTAGGTATGACTCATGTTCTTCATATTCAAAGAATGAAATAAATACTACAATATTTAGAAGATCAGATAAAGAAGGACACCCAGAAGCTACTCAGACACCTCAGTAAGTTTACAAGAGATATACCTTCATGGATAAATCAAAGGAGGCATGAGAGTGTTTGTAATGGTTATTATTTTTCCTTGTGATGAATATGGTCATAAAAGCCTTGGATTCTAGGCATCATAGAAGAAAAATGAAGTCATTGTAATAGAAGATCAAAGAAGAGTGACATGGGGAGTCATTCAATTATGACAATAAAAGGTTGATGAAGGAATCCCAGTGAGAAAGGTGAGAAATATTGAGTCTGCTACAGAGGACACAACTGAAGTTGAAGATTAACAGGTCCAAGAATCAGAAGGAGAAGACTCTAAGTTAGATACAAATACTCTGCAGGACTCAAATAAGAGAATCCATCCTCTCAGGGGGAGTATGTATTGGTTGAATATCTGATACCTCCGAAAAGTACTGCAACAGCTCAGGGGGGGCATGTTTTCTTTGACATTGATGTCAAATGGAGAGAAAATGAGTGTTCTGGATGCTACAGCTGGAGGTCCAAATAGACTAGCGCAACCTTTGAGGGTTTCCATCAATGCCAAAGGGGGAGATTGTTGGCATATTTACAGGAAGAGTGTGCTTGTCATTGATGGCAAGAACAACAACGACGATGGTATGTTTATAGGTAAGAAAAACAACAATGAGGAAAGCAACAATGATGGAAAACAAGGAAAGCATAAGTTTAGGAGAAGAATCGAACAATATGAAATCAAAGCTCAGGAGGAATAGCGTTGATTTTCACATAGAGCGCAAGTGTGCGCCAGGGTCGAGGTTAGTTCCATTACCAAAGCTTAGGAGAGATAGCGTTCTCAGAAACACATATGAGACCCAAAGTCATCAGGACTCGCAGAACCTTTGACACTAAGAAATTCTTCCAAGTCGAGAGGATGCGCAATCTCAGGAGGAGGAGTGACATTGGTCGTTGGATCACCAATCCTGAATACCCGATGTCTTTTAGATCAGATTCCAATGACCAGAGGAAGCGCAGAGGAGAAGTACAGATCTGATCTGTTGGATCTAAGCACCCAGGACCAATAGTCGTTGAATCCAGTATAACTGCGAAGAGGATAGTGGCTGAGAGCCATCCTCCAACTTCGCGAAATGCGAATTCTCAATAAGATCTGGACTGTTAGATCATCAAGGATTGTGGGCCGTTGATCTAGAGTATTTCAGATATTGGGAGTTGGAAGAGTCGGGATTGGCTCACGTTCAAACTCCCAACACGCGAGGTCGCGATTTGATCACAACCATCGATCAAAGGGAGAGCATGGACCGTTGATCTGGCACGACGAAGAACGAAGTCCGAGTTCTCGAAAGATCTCGATCATTGGATTGATAACTAATCTGAACCGTCACATCAATTTGAGTGGAAGGACAGGATAAGCGAGCAAAACGTTTGAGAATTCGATTATGAGAATTCTCGTTAGTTGTCGGATCCCTTTCAAGTGGAAGGACAGGATAAGCTAGTAGAGCCGCAACGCTGACAGATCAAGACGTCGATCTAAGATCATGATTGACGAACAACATTTAGTTCGGGTTTAAAGATGCGAGGAGGTTACGCTCCAGAAAGTTTGAGATTGGAAAAACCTGAAGCCTAGAAATCTGAAATGAATCAAAACCATCGGATTTGGAGGACATATGAGGACCGTTATATCAGTGTTGTTGGTTAGCAGACCATGTCATAAGACCACATCGGTAGATCACATCAGCAGTCTACGACAACAAGGACACGTGGAATAGTCGAAGAACGACAAGCATCAAGTTGATTCGGCATTTTAGGTACGTGCAAATCACAAATACGAGTGACACGTGGTAGCTACTAGGGTTATGACATGTCATCAACTGACTTCACTCTGGGAATTTTACTTCGGGATATTTTCCACCAACACTTGCCCAAAGTTTCGAAGTCCCGAAGTAGTTTGGGGTCGTCCATTGTCGAGAAGGACAGCTGGCGCGAGATCCACAACTTCAAATTTTTTGTGGATAGGGAGAACGTGAAAATCGCCAAAGACAAATCTCAATCGTTGATCGTCAAGGGGAGTACGCATCAACTGATCTGAGATTTCAGAGAAATCTCACTTAAATATTTCCAGTTGAGACTTCAGAATTTTGAACCCTGAATACCCGAAAATATCGTGAACGTTGATCCGAAATGGACACGCGTCAGTAGATTGTCAACTCTGGGGGAATAGCAAAGGAATGTTGAAAGGTTGGAAAGTTGAGATTCTCGAACCTCGAATACCTGAAGGGATTGTGACCGTCGATCCAAAAGGGACACGTGTTGTTAGATCATGGACTCCGAGTGAAATTCTCCAGGAGAAAGTGAAGTTTGAGAATTGAAACTCTCGAAGCTCAAAAGGCGAAATAGATCTCGTCCGTTAGTTTGGAGGGCCACATGTCACCTGATCATTGAAGTCTAAGGATCGTGCATGGACAAAGGAAAGAAGGTAGATTCATCGATTGAAGAGGACAGATGTCAACAAATCTTCCATTCTGAAAGATATCTAGTCAGCAACAACAGGGTTTGAGATCTGAAACTCCTGGAGCTCGGATCACGAAGTAAATCTCAGTCGTTGATGTAGGAAGGTGAGATCTAGTCTGTAGACTTGAGAGGACATATCTGAACCGTCCATTCAAGAGCACCATCAATATCATGATATCGATGGTCGTGCTCCATTACGGGGCCAGAACATGCCCGGGTCTTAATTTTTCATGAGTGGGCCGCAATTGAAACCACGGTTTATGAGAAAGGACGCGTGGAGGCACGTAGTGAATTGCGGGGCAAAAAGCGGCTTTCCCTCAAACCACCTATGGAAGCGCCCACAATCGCATGGTCACATGAAGCTTATATCCCAAGGTCATATCGTGAAATGAAGCCAGCGCTCACTAGACAGAAATCGGGAAGCACCTTTTGAATAGGCGTTTGGTCACTGATGATGGTCACGTGAAAGGAAGGGGCTTAGCAAGAAAATCTAGCGTATGCTGCAAATTTTTTCTCAGGAAGGGAAAAGGCGCCAAAGGAACGAGCGCACAAAAGTTCTCTTTGTAACTACCAGAAAGGACTGATTGTAACTACCAGAAACAAAGTGATTGTATCTTCCAGAGAATTCGACGAGCTTGAGTGTGATTTCCAGAGGAGTTGAAGAATCTCGAGGTAACTTCCAGTGAAGTGAATATTCATCATTTAAACAATTGAAAGATGGAAATGCGTCGAAGACTGTAACTTCCAAAGAATCCGAAGAGTCTCAAGATAATGACCATTGATGAAGAAAAAACTCAAGATGATCGCCAGAGAGGACAAAGAGTTGAGAGTATGCCCTGGCAGAGGACTTGGCATGATAAATATGCACAGAACATAGAAGAGATGGTTGTTTTTATTGAGTGTGATTCATACGAGTAGAAGAAGGTTGTGTGTATCAGTTTAAATGCACAAAAGAGGCATAGCGCATAGAATGGACATGGCACATAAAGAATAAAAGGCAAAAGAACAGAAAGCGCAAGAGATGCGTGCAGGAAGACACTGATGCAGGCATAGCAGAGCAGTGTAGCAGGACAATGATGAGACTGGTAATCCATTGATAAATACTGTATCACTGTGATAAAATTATGAAAAGCAAAGATTTATATTTCAGGGTGGTAGGGAGGTGCTAGGGAGGACTTTTGTTAGAGTTTCAAGTGGTAGCTTGAACACAGGGAGTTGTAGCTTCCATCTGGTTGCATCCAGAAAAACCAGGGTGGCAGGGTGGTGCAAGGGAGAACTATTGTTCTCTGTTATACAGGTTTGTGCATGTGTAACTAGAAGTTGGTGCTTCCATCCAGTTGGTTTTGGAACACTCAGGGAGTTGGTGCTTCCTTCTAGTGGGTGCTAGAGAAACCAGGGAGTTGGTGCTTCCTTCTAGTGGGTGCTAGAGAAACCAGAGAGTTGGTGCTCTCAACAAGTTGTAGCCCGCAAAACAGTGGTTGTAGCCTCAAGAGGAGTTGGAGCTCCCAAGAATGATAATGTACAAAAAATAAATATTACTTATCATATCAAGAAGAAGAGGTTTTTACCTTTATGGGTTTCCTCAAAAAATATCTATCTCTGTATATTTCATGTGTGTGATTGATGTTGAATATTCTATTTCTTAAGTCCCTGCATTATTGTGATTGTCATTGAGTGTTCTGTAAAGATTTTAAAATGGGCATAATTGTTTAAGCACAGTAACAACTAATTCACCCCCCCCTCTCTCAGTTGTCCAACAAAAGTAAAAATGGAAATATGAAGACCTGAATCCACCAAATCCCACACCTAGACATTTTCCGAAAAACGAGTAAGTAAAGAAAGGGAAAGCAGAGGGAGAAAGAGAAAGTAGATGGCAATTTTTGGAAGCACGAATTGTTGTAAGAAAGCACCATTGATGGTCTTAATAGTAACTATGGAGTGCATTAAACATGTTAATAGGTTTTTCAATCAAGGAATAACTACAACGAACGATGTTTATAGTTTACAGGATTTGTTAGTATAAGAAAAGCATCAAAAAGTTACAAGAAAATCAATTTTTGGATGTTTAAGTAAAGTTTGTGTACTGTTATCTTCACCGCAGGTATAACAACAACGAATTTGAATTTTAATGTCCTCTCGTTCATATGATTGTTCCATTAGACTTCACATAGTATATATTCTTTTATTTCAATTTGTTTGCTAATTTGTAGATCGCAGAAGTTTGGGTGTTGTTTGCAGGCGACAGATC
This sequence comes from Picea engelmannii, assembly GCA_009831015.1. Lineage (NCBI taxonomy): Eukaryota > Viridiplantae > Streptophyta > Pinopsida > Pinales > Pinaceae > Picea > Picea engelmannii. The sequence continues at coordinate 27,170 of ML834912.1, forward strand.
AATGGAAACGCAATATTGAACCCGCCTATACGGTAACTTTCCTATTCGGAAAACCGCGAGCCAAAATTTTTGTACAATATGAAACGGGGAAGCGGTTGGTCGGGCTGGTGATATAAAAGTAACTAAAATCTGAAGACGCGAATCCGCCAACTTCCGCACTTAGAATTTTTCCGAAAAATGAGTAATACATACTAAATATGTACTTCTATAAAGTATGGACATGAGATTTTGTTGAGCATGTACGGATCCCACATTCCATACTTAGCCACTTTTTGGATCGCGGGTTCTCTGGCTGGCAGGCTCAAAATTGGGCCTTTATTGTTCTGTGCCTTACAAATAGCACCCAAAATTCCACCATATACAAATTGACAAGAGGAATTGCGGGCTGGCTAGCTCAACATTGCACTTCTATTGTTCTGTGTCCTCCAAATAGTACTCGGAGTTCCATGATATACAAATTGATAGACGAACTCCAGGGTTGTCGGGCTCAAGATTGCTATTTTTTTATGGATGGTGATCCCTATCAACTATCTAACATTATCTAAAAACATTATTTTCAATACTAAATTATTAATATTATATATTGATAGCGTACAATTTAATTAGACAAAAAAAATTGTACAATATGAAACGAGGAAGCAGTCAGTTGGGCTGGTGATATAAAAGTAAGTGAAATTTGAAGACGTGAATCCGCCAACTTCTGCACCTAGAAATTTTCTGAAAAATGAGTAATACATAGTAAATATGTACTTTTATAAAGTATGGACATGATATTTTATAGAGCATGTACAGATCCCGCATTCCATACTTAGCCACTTTTTGGATCGTGGGTTCTCGGGTTGGCGGGCTCAAAATTGGGCCTCTATTGTTCTGTGTCATACAAATAGCACCCAGAGTTCCGCGATATACAAATTGACAGGCGGACTTGCGGGTTGGTTGGCTCAACATTACACTTCTATTGTTCTGTGTCCTGCAAACAACACTCGGAGTTTCACGATATAAAAATTGACAGACATACTCCAGGACTGGCGGGCTCGAGATTGCGAGCGGGATCAAGATTGGGATTGTTTACAGATGGTGATCCATATCAACTATCTAACATTATCTAAAAACATTATTTTCAATCCTAAATTATTAATATTAAATATTGATAATGTACAATTTAATTAGACAAAAAAGTTTGTACAATATGAAACGGGGAAGCGGTCGGTCGGGCTGGTGATATAAAAGTAAGTGAAATCTGAAGACGTGAATCTGCCAACTTCCACACCTACAAATTTTTCGAAAAACGAGTAATACATACTAAATATGTACTTTTATAAAGTATGGACATGAGATTTTATATAGCATGTACGGATCCCGCATTCCATACTTAGCCACTTTTTAGATCGTGGGTTCTCGGGCTAGCGGGCTCAAAATTGGGCCTCTATTGTTTTGTATCCTACAAATAGAACCCAGATTTCCGTGATATACAAATTGATAGGTAGACTTGTGGGTTGGCTGGCTCAACATTGCACTTCTATTGTTCAGTGTCCTCCAAACAACACTCGAAGTTCCGTGATATACAAATTGACAGACGGACTCCACGGCTGGCAGAATCAAGATTGCGATTGTTTACATATAGTGGTCCCTATCAACTATCTAACATTATCTAAAAACATTATTTTCAATACTAAATTATTAATATTAAATATTGATATTGTATAATTTAATTACATAAAATTATTAAAGGATGTTAAATATCTTATTTAAAAGAAAAACCCGCGTATTCGCAAACTCGTGATCCAAAAAGTTTGTACAAAATGAAACGGGGAAGTGGTTGGTCGGGCTGGTGATACAAAATTAAGTGGAAATCTGAACACGTGTATCTGCCAACTTCTGCACCTAGAAATTTTCTGAGAAACGAGTAATACATACTAAATATGTACTTTTATAAAGTATGGACATGAGATTTTATAGAGAATGTACGGATCCCTCATTCCATACTTAGCCACTTTTTGGATCGTGGGTTCTCGGGCTGGCAGGCTCAAAATTGGGCCTCTATTTTTTCGTGTCCTACAAATAGCACCCAGAGTTCCACGATATACAAATTGACAGACGGACTTGCGGACTGGCTGGCTCAACATTGAACTTCTATTGTTTCTTGTCCTTCAAACAACACTCGGAGTTCCGCGATATACAAATTGATAGACAGACTCCAGGACTGGCGGCCTCAAGATTGCGATTGTTTACCAATGGTCATCCCTATCAACTATCTAACATTATCAAAAAACATTATTTTCAGATACTAAATTATTAATATTAAATATTGATATTATACAATTTAATTACATAAAATTATTAAAGGATGTGAAATCTCTTATTTTCAAAAAAATGAAGGAAACAAAAAAGAACTTTTTTAAATTCGACCAATTTGAATTTTAAGGGCCTCTTGTTGATATGCTAGCACAATTGGAATTCACACAGTATATATTGGTTTATTTCAAACTATTCTAGGAGATTAATTTTACCAAGTTCATCGATCAAGGAAAAGTGCTAAGAAAATCCACATACTACATTTGCGTCACAACGCCATACAAATTGGCAGGCGGACTTGCGGGCTAAAAAAATTCAATTATATTGTTCTGTGTCCTCCAAACAACACTCAGAGTTCCGTGATATACAAATTGATAGACGACGCATACAATCAAGAACCAACTAAACTCCAAATATGCCGCAATCAAGATCCCACAAGGTTCCATAGAGCAGCACGCATCGACCTTTGCATCAAACAATTTGATATACAAAGAAAACACGTCGCGGCATTGGTTTCTCTTACATCTGGTATATGTTCCCACGAGAAAATAACCGGGGCCATGGGATATATGGGGTTTGTTGCCATGCTTCACATTTTTTGGACAGAACAATCTTATGCGCATGCAATCTCAAGTACTCGAGTTCAACGAACATTCATTTGGGTGTTGAAGAAATATTACAGAGACACATGAGATATTTTCGTTTCCTGCCAAAGCCTCATATGTTATTTTTTTCTTGTCTTTTTTTTTTTTTACTTCAACCGATATGCAATATTGCATTGTCCTCATTTAAGGTAAATTTGTTGTGTATCCAAAAGTCGCGCAACATATATACATTGCTTGCCTTTTTCTGTAGGTATGTTTCATACGAAAATTCTACCAACCTAAGAAGCACATATTATAACAAAGGCTTTCTAATTGTACAATGCACGGTTGTGTTGCCCACGGTTCGGATGGCATCATTGAGGCAATGTACATATATATATGGACATTTTTCACCGCATCGTAGACAATCAATCGTGTCATCACTTATCAAAGCAGAAGCAAAATCAGAAGAGTTGCATTTCGCACATACAATCTCAAAGGGGTTCGAGTATGCATTCCCTGCAACCAAAACACCTTCAACCTGGAAACGTGAGCATAGGAATTAATACATTGAACAATATAATACACAACTGCACCCCCCCCCCCNGTGAAGGCTATTTGTATAAGCAAAGTGAGGATGATTATGTGGATGTATACGCACAACAGTTGTAGAGCTAGCTAGTTTCTTCAGATCCTGTACTATGTCTTCTCGCAACTCTGTTACAAATGTTGCTTGGGTTGTGCGAAAGATCCTTTCTCTAACATCCGTTTTCTTTGTTATATTTTTGAAGAGCATAAATGGAAACTGCCCTTTATGCAATTGTTGTTCCATTGACGAAAAAAATTTGAATAGGTATCGAACAATTGCAACTGCAACATGGAACAGTGCAATATCTGTGTAACGTACCCGAGATACATGCACATGCGAAAGTAAAGGACAAAACTGGATATGGAAAATGGTACCATTTCCTTGTCACTGTCCGACACTCCATCCTTTATATGGAGAACGTGTTGCGAGCCAATTTTTCTTGCTAGTGTGACAGTTGCGCCAATGGTTCCGATTGGGTAAATATCACTGCTCTGTGCAAGCTGGATGATAGTTGTGTCCAGGACGAAACGATATTCTGAGCAAACAACGACAATTTTTTCCACAATACTTGTTTCGTTGAGTGAAATAATCCGATCACAATCACCACGGTCATATACTGTTTTGGGAAACATATTAAAATTTGTAATGGATATCCCATTACCCGGCAATATCTTTTTTGCATGTTTCTGGACAAGTTGTGTAGGAATAATCAGTGTGACTATCATCATGGCCTCCTTGTCTGTCATGTCATCACACATAATGGATCTAGTTTTGTTTTCCTTGTCCAAGTAGGTGTTATAGACGACCATTATGTCCCCGATGAACACTTGTCATGTTCGAAAGCTATTCAATCCCTCTATTGATAGTACTTTGGGTGTTACAGCTCTAGACCTCATGACAATTTTTTAACAGGAAAACTAAAGTGAATGGTAGTGTGCATTTTATTTTTTTGTATTCTTTTTTCACTGGCATAAATCTACAAGTAGACGCATAGCTTCGATGAACTATGGAGCCAGAGTTTTTCAACCACACCTCTTAGTCTGCAGAACCTGCGTTATGTTCGGCATATTGCTTGTACTTGCTGATACTTCTTGTGAACTGCAAACCATGTATTGCAAATGACATCAACATATTCACCATGCCATAGATGAATAAATAGACAAGGATATTTTTTTGGTAAATATATTAGGAATATAATGTATGCATATTTACCTTTGGCCTTGTCAGTATGCTGATGTATGGGATGACTGACTTCTCATGGCCATGTCACTAGTCCAACTTTTTCTGATGCAAGCATGTGTAGATGATAATCAAAAGGACTAAACAAGCATATGCACTGTATATTGTCCATAATAGTTCTTAATGTCACATGTAGGGTGGAAGAAGATGGAATACGAAATAGGGTGTCAAGGAATATACTCAGGAAACATGACGACCTGAGTGTCAAATTGTATGCCTTTGATTTTTTGAATAGAAAAATGTGTAACAGTAAACAGGGTGTGATAGAGGGGCACGACGACCAATCTGTATATCGCGGACCCCTGGAAGCCAGGGGAGCAATCTTGAACCCGCTCGCTCGGCACCCGCAATCGACAAAGTGGGTAAGTATGGAATAAGGTAGAAGCATGACCATAAATGTGAAACCGTTAGTTCATCAACTAATGCACCAAAGCATTTTTGGAAAGACCACTAAGCAGAGCAATTAGAAAGCAAAAGGAATAATAGAAAATGGAAAAAGTAGAAATGGGGAGGGTAGAAAGGCCCATTGCTGCCAAGTCATCGTTTTCTAGTCTAATATTATATGCCCCCACCCGGTTTGTATATTTAATTTACCATCATAGTTGGTATACATTTTCGAAGATTGTACCACAAAACCCTCTGTTGTTGCACATAACAGTTCATATTCCTGTCCAACCAACATGTTTCTTCCAAGATAGCAATGTTGAATATACAATGGACATGAATGAAATTTAGTACGAAGACATACATGTAAAAGAAAGAAAAACAATTATATTTATTCCAACGTAAGAAAAAACAGAATACAATGCAGAAAGATACGTAGTATATACATACAGGTAAACCAAAAAAAATAAATAATAATAATAATAAAAGGGTGCAAAGAAGCAGAACAAGCACAATAAATATACAGACAATAAATGAAATACTGAACACTGGAATATGAAATAAGAGTACAACTATCCACCTCTATAACTCCCCGTCTACATTCCTGCCAAAGATTCCATCGTCCTCTCCATCCATTCTATTTGTTTAAATGTAGCAATGCAGGAAAAATACAACGGACATGAAGGAGGTTAGTATGCAGGAAGACATGTAATGAAGATAAGTTACTATGTAGGAAGGTACGCAACATCTACATACAATAAAGTAGGTGAACACATATACAGACAATAAATGAAATACAAAACAACGCAATATGAAATAACAGTACAAGCATGTACCTTTCTATCTCCTCTTCAACCGATGCAGTCAAGACTCTGTCGTTTTATCCAGCTATTCTGTTTGTTTGAATCTAGGAACGCACAAAAAAAATGAACATGAATGGAAGATGGTATGCACCGGAGAACAAGTAATATGTACATATAGTAAATGAGACTCAACAAATAGAATAAAATATAGACAGAAACATGAACCTTTGCGCTTCTCCATCCATGGATGTAAATATGTAATTTTTTTGCCTGCCCAAAATATATTACAAGCCACAAAATATTACGAAATTGCATGGCCATAGCTAAACGATTTTTTAGTTTTTTGTGGCAAAGTATCCAGATATGCTTCCACCCATGGAAATACATGTTCTTTATCCTCTACACAGACTGTTATGCCCACGATACAAGATTTTGGTTTTCCATGGAAAACTGCCCAGATATGCTACCAGACATGGAAATATAATTTTGTAGTATCTTTTTTGTACATATCATATCTCAAGTACAAGACAAATTGTATCGTGGTCACACCAGTCTGTGTAGAGGATAAAGAACATGTATTTTCATATGGGCACATTTCACCATACATGGTTTATAAGTGCAACTTGCATATGTTTTATTTTAACAAAATAACAACGGATATTGCAATTTCACATGTACTTCTCGAACTATTTTTCATGCAACTATTTTCTATCATGTCAACACTGAAGCACCAGCAAAATCTCATAGCAGAATAGATATCAACCTCGCTAGACAGGGAAAATAACACAACCGTATGTCCACTCGTGGGTGCAGGGGCTGAACACCATAAAGCGCACAAAAATTAATAATAATACATAAAAAAAAACAAAAAAACATTGCCAACTATCAGTGCAGGACCCCAACTCTGCAAAGTCGAAGCAAACAAATGAAAACAACAAGCACCAAACTAGCGAGAAAGCATGAACAGGCCCAACTGCAGCCCCACAGCCCCAAATCGTAAACTTGAGCCAAACAAACACAACCAACAACCGACGAACCAACGAACAAGCAACAACCACCGAACCGATAAAGAACATATGTATCTCTGATGATTACAAAACTGCAGCCGAAGCACAGAAGGAACTAGAAACACATGACGAGCATGCCAGTAGAAATAAGCAAACATTCTTACTTGCAAACTGCAAACAATGAACAACAAAAAGGGAATAGAAAATGAAACTATGGCATGGAAACTTACTCTGAAAGAATTGTGAACCAAACAACAACAACAAGCAACAACTGACGAACTAGCGAAGAAGAATCACTCACCAAACCAGTAAACAATGTATGTAGCTTCAACGATGATGAAATTGCATTGCAAGGCTAGAAGAATGATGAAACATATAATGTCTATTCAACTGGCGGTGGACAACAATATTGTCCAAAATCACTGCAACATTGTTTGGAAAAATTCGAGGAAAAATGTACTCCGAGAAGTGTATTTAGATAAACATTTAAGGTTGTCAAGTTGTTTAAGGGCCTCGCGGTATGAAAACATTTAAGCTATCAGGCATGTTGGAGGACCTCGTGTCATGTAAACATTTAAGCTGTCAAGCCTATTCAGGCACCTCAAAAAAAGTGTCAATACATTTCAATACAAATACAAAGGAGTAATAATAATGATAGTAGCACAAATAAAAAAAGGATTAATAAATCACAATACAAGGTTATAAACTTTGGAATTATCGATCACTATAAACCTTGGATATCTAAACATTTCAATATGATTAGTACAAATAAAAAAAACACCGTATATGATCTAAGACAATGCTAGCAGAAAATGCTAAGACAAACATTCGAACTAATGCTAGCATTAATCCACCTTCATGCAATGCATAAGAAAATATATAATTCAAAAAGACCATATACAATCAAATACTTTGGATATGCCAACATATATAACATTGGGAATAACGAAGCCGACAATAAGACCTCCAATCTGTTATCCAATCAGATCATGACATATATGGTACTTTTTATTATATAAAAATCAATGTTTTTAGTTCCCTAGTTCCAACAATAGATATTATGGAAATATTTGTGGTCAAAGGACAAACTAATAGACAGTCAATGAATTATCGATCATTATAGTCCCTCTATGCCTTCGGCAGGGACTAAAAAAGGACAAAGGACAATTTTCCTTAAACATTTATAACTAGAGCAAATTATTTCCAAATAGAAAACTAGATTGTTCCAACCTTATAGATTTATAAGAGCAATAGAGGTTGTAATGTATTGAAATATAGGAAGTTATATGTAAGTGATCATTTAAGGTTAATAAGGGTTTCGTTGAAGTTTTTTCATTTTTCATTATTGTATTGAGGTTTTCTCATTGTATTGAGAAGTGATTTTTACAATTTAATATAAAGAAGGGAGACGTGCAATTCCTTCCATGATTAACATGGAGTTGATAAGTGACATTTAAAAAAATTATTTCAATAT
>ML834913.1:8026-21255 GCA_009831015.1 Picea engelmannii
AGTATTTCCTTAGACTCATTGTACATCTGTAATGAAGTTGCAAGTAGGGGGCTGCAACTCCCTTGTTGTATATATGTAGCATTCTTCGTATAATAAAGTTAAGGCACCAGCCTTGGGTGTCGCCTATACATGTGTGTTGTGGAATCTTTATGATTATTGGATGTTATTGTTCCTTTCTTTGCTTTGTGTTGGCTAAGTATTAAAATATCGGCTAAGTGTTAAAGTATATATATGATGTTTTAAAATTCGTGGTTGGATGTGTGCCTACTATTAAATGAACTTGGTTAAGTAAGACTTAGTTGTATTTGACATATTGTAGCTTAAGGTGAAGTTACATGTGGACCTTAAATGAAGAGGCGTAGTCTAGTCATAGTAGGCATGGGATGGCCAAGCCCATGCGACCAAGGCAAGGCAGTGTCGTGTGACCTCATGTGTCGAAATAGACTTGGAAGAAACTCAAGGTTGCAAAGATAAATTCAGGCAAACTATAGGTCCATTATAAGTGGTATCAAAGTTGAAGAATTAGTTCTCTTCACCATTGTCACTACCATGATTGGCGGTATCATAGCATACTCTTCACTACTTTTTGAAGGAAATGTGGTTTCAAAGTTGATTTTGAGATAGTTTTGGTGCTCTTCACCACCATCACTATTGCGGCAAGCAATATTAGGGCATTATTCATCATAGAGAAAGTCTTGGTCATGGATTTGGAGCATTGGGAACGAGAGATCCATCGATTGTATTAGGTGCATGTGGCAAAGCTAGAGGAAAATAGCACATGAGTTGAAGATTGGGTTCAAAATTTGCAAACTTTGACCAAGTAGAGACTTGGGTGTTGCATGAGTTGGGATCATTTAGGAGGAAGGATGCCCAAGTTGACAACAACATTACAACAAGGAAGTAGTCAAAATTCCCTAAGTCCAGAGGTAAGAATGTTGCTTGTTTCCTTTGTTACCATAATCATTTTGCCACAGATTGTCTTTTGAATAAGAAGTTGGAAGACTTGGGAGAAGTGCAAGTGCAACATATTTTGAAGGCAAATCCAATAGTCTTAAGAGTAGCCCAAGTGCATCAGACTTCAAAGGCAACATTGGAGGTTATGGTTGCCTTGATAGGAATTTTGGGAAAGTTCGTGGCAGAAGGTCACGAACGTGGTTTGCAAGGTGAAGACGTGAATTATCTATGTTTTGTGAATGCAACTATGAGTGGGTTTAAGGAGGCATCCTTGGTCGACATAGATGCAACCCACAACCTTGTAAGTGAACAAACCACTACAACACTTCATCGAAATCCTAAGAGTAGCATGGCCATGTTCAAGTAGGTGAAATCAATAGTGAAGCTATCAACAAGAGAAGTACATTGTGCATCTTTGAAGGTCGGGGAATGGTTTGGAAGTTTGGACTGGATAGTGGCTCTATTGGATGACCATACAATCATCCTGAGGAAAGACTTTCTCAAGCTTGCCAAAGCAGTTCCAGTGTCCCATGAGAACTATTTGATGTTCTTAGATAGAACCAAGACTTGTGATATGCCTATTATGACTAGAAGGAAGTTGGGAAGGATGCCAATAGTGTCAACCATAAAGTTGATTGACGCAATTGGTGAATCCACCACCAAGCCTGATGTCATTACACAACAATAAGAAGAGATGGTTTTGGGAAAAACATCCTTGGGTGCCAAATATGGTGAAGACCATACAAAGAGCAAGTTGGCAACATTAGAGACTACACTGGAGTTAGTCTTGAAAAAAAGATTGAATTGTTGTGCACTTTGAAGAATTGGAAGCAAGATGTTGGAGGCAAGGTTGAACTTGCACTGGTAGTAGTTGTGGAGGTCAATGGTAAGGGAACTCACCAAGAAACAACTTGTTGCGCGTAGAAGTGTACATAAGAAGAGACATTCTAGGCATTTGTCTCATTTTTTTATGAAAAAAAGTGTTGGGTCTGAGTAGTGCATGGAGGCACTCACCCAACAAGACTCTTAGCTAGACATAGAAGTGGGAGATGAAGATTTCCCTAATCGTGACACAGTTGACATTGTATAGTTTTGTAGATTATACATGGGGATCTATTATTTCCAGTTGATGGAAGACTATTTAGAATTATTGTATTGCACACCATCAAAGAAGGAGGCATTTTTGAGATACTTGAGAACAAAGCACGAGTCAGACACTCTTGTTGGAAGTAGTCTTGGCAACTATTTTCCATCTCCTTTTCTCTAACAAGTTACAAGGTGGCTCACTGCCTAGAAGTAGGCAGTGAAGCTTAGAGCACATGTGGAGAAGGTGCCTTGGAAATTTTGTTTTGAAGATGACTCAACAATATGAAGGTGAAGGTGGTGATCTTGCCTTGGTTCAAAATGAGTTGTACATGATGACCAAAGTGTGGATGGAAAATACTATTTTGGGCATGAATATGTGCATTCTTATGGACTGGATGTGATAATTGGATTAATCACCCAACAATTTCAAGGCATGATAGGATCCAATGTACAAAAGCATGGCAAAATTGGTTGAAATAATGATGCATTAGTAGGTTTGAGTGGTGCAACACTAGGACATTTTGATCTTCAAGATGACGATTGGAATGTTGTTATAGTAAGCATTCATAACAATGTTGGACTTAGATTGTAGCCATAGTAGAATACATCAATGACAATAAAGACATCTAAGAGGCATTGTTGGTAGAAGTCGAACAAAGACACTTTGTTCAAAGGAAGAATTGGACAGTGGGCAGTTGCATAACAATTCTGGCATTGAAAGTGTGGAAAACTTGGAGTAAATTGTAGAAGGATGGATGGGTCTAGGTAGTAGACATGAAGGAAAACATGTATTTGAAGATGTATTCAAGGATAACAATGAATTTTAGTGGGGGAGGATGTAAGGTCCTAGCCTGAATGGCTTTGGGCACCTCCATCGCATGAACACCTCAATGATCATTGACCAACATGGATGATCCAGATTATTTTGAGAACGACATGAAGGTAGAAATATAACACAGATATAACAAGGAAATATATAGAGATATTGCAAGGAACACAGTAATACAGTAAAACTCAGATTCTATTAATGATTGTCTGGAATACAAAAGACTGTAAAATGCAAAGCACACAAGCTAGCTAGAATGGTGGTAGCTTACCTTTGAAGACAGATGTGTCGGTTACGCTCATTTGCAAGAAGTTGATTACATTGAGGCTCCAAAGGCCTTTTTAAACATAAATCATGAATGAGAAAACCCTCAACATTCAAAACCCTCACCCTAGAAGATGAAACACCAAAAGGTTTGTGGGCCTCGATGGGGATAGTTGATACGTCAATTTCCCTAGGGTGTAACTTTTGCATACGATCGTCGTTTGGGGCACTTGATACCTCATCAGAAAAGTATAGCCAAGGAGTACACATTCCGAACAACCAAATAATCCCAACAAGGATGTATTAGGTGCTTCCACGTCAGAAAAACATCGTTTACGGCCTCAAAACGATCTCGAAAGTTTGGGACCCGAAAAACTATAGAAAAAACTACTTAGATGGAAATTGTAATTTGAGCCAGTGGAATAGGTGGGTGGCTAGCGATGTCCACCTAGATCAGTGGGTGGATGTGACAAAAGGTTGATGGCTAGAAGAGTTAGTTTTCGGATGCCCTTACATGATGGCAAGGCACACCATGGACATGTTAGGTGCCTTTGTTTAGACCAAGGGCATTATAGACCTTGAAAGATCGCACTAGTTGGATGCACCAAGAGAATATTGGAAGGGAACTTCGTGAGGGAATGCAATAACAATATTTTGGTCGCTGCCACGTCAAAAAAATGTCGTTTAGGGCCTCAAAACAACCCTAGAATTTCAGGACCCGAAAAATTGTAGAAAAAACTGGCAAGATAGAAATTGTAATTTGAGTTAGTGGAATAGTTGGTTGGCCATCGATGTCCACCTAGATCAGTCCTCCCCTCCTAGGAAGTAATGGTCTCCATTGCGTCAAGTTCCTCCATCAAATGGGGAAACTTCTGCTAAATCTGACTCTTGGCGAGTCACTTGCCCTCATGAAGAAACTACCCTGCTTTGACGACCCGATAGAGTTGGATGTTTTGCTAGCGGGTGCCCTTCATCTTGGTGTCCATGATCCGATCAACTATCACCCATTAAATGCAGTTAGGATTGAGTTCTATAGGGGCCAAGTGCTCGGTCGCATTCGAAGTGTCCAAGAAAGGTGGAAAATAGGGCCGAAGTAGTTCCACATTAAATACCTGGTGCAAGCCAAGGAAAGGACGAATACTTAATTCAAAATCATTCTCACCCATAGCCTTGGTGATCGTAAGGCTCATATTGGAGTAGGCGTAGCTTCCAATGGGGTATTGTGAGGCATTGTTTTTGCAAATGCAATCATACCTTATCGTCCACATGATACTTGTGTGGTACCCGATGCTGATCATGGCGCCACTTGTATGTGGCATTGGATTTCTCCTAAATATCATGAACTTGTTGTTGGATGTGTTATATTCGCTCAAAAAATTTGACTGCTCGATCAACCTCAATCTGAGCATTGGAGGACTCTTCCTGTGCAACTGGAATGGGAAAAACTACGTCAATGGGGGCCAATGGCTGGAACCCCAACCACACCTGAAAAGGGTTGTGGCCAATAGAGTTGTGGAGGGATATATTGTAGCTATCTTGAACATAAGGAAGGATTTTATCCCATGTGCGTGGATGTTTGGAATTGTACATCCTCGGGATATGGACAATCATTCTATCAACTACCTCTATTTGTCCCTCATTCTAAGGGTGGAAGGTGGTCGATTTGGTCATCTTGGTGTCCATCATCGACCATAGGTTGGAACAAAAAGTGCTTAAGAACCTATTGTCTCAATCTGAGATAATGGTTCGTGGGAGCTCAAAATGAACCCAAACATGTTCAAAGAAGAGCTTTTCAACAACCTCGGTTATGATTCTCTTCTTGTAGAGTGCCAAAACTGCCATCTTAGATAATCGATCAATGACCACGGAGACAAAGTTGTTTCCATGCTTGGTTGAAGGCAGACCAGGCATGCAATCCATGGAGATGGTCTCCCAATGCCTATCTGGAGTAGGCAGAGGGGTATATAGCCTCTATTTCTTGATGGTGGGCTTGGCAATAGTGTAGGTAGTGTGGTATTTGAAGTACTCGCGGACATCTTGTCGAAGCTTCATCCAATAAAAATTCTTTTGTAGTACTGTCACTATTTTGTCCACACCAAAATTTCCTACTGCTCGACTATAATGAGCTTCCCAAATCAACTTTGCACGCTCACTTGAAGGAACACAGAGATGGCTCAAATGGCATAGCAATCCATATTGGAGATTAAAGTCTGGAATTATTTTTCTCGCGCTCAATGTTTGATAGGTAGCAAGAAAGTCATAGTCGTTATTTTATAATTGTGGCCACCCAGAAGTCTCATGCCCACAAGAGTTAAGAACTGTGGTTAGTTCCAAGACTGGGGGTCAACTGAGGCAATCTGTGACATGGTTGGTGCTACCCTTATTGTACTTGATGTTCATGCAGAATTTCTATAGGTACATGGACCACTTATGATGGTGGTCATTCTATAACTTTCCTTATGTCTGCATGAATTGCAGAGGCATATGATCAATGTGGATGATTGTTTCCTTCCCAGAATGTAATTCTTCCACTATCGACATTCTTTCACAATGGAGTATATATCTTTGTTGTAGGTGGGGTATCTTCAGACAACATAAGATAGTGTTTCGTTGTGATAGGGCATTGAATGCCCATGTTGAGTGAAGACTGCACCGATAACATAATCTGAAGCATCTGTCTCAATCTCAAATGGTTGTTGCGGGTTTGGAAGAATAAGGACTGGTGTTGAGCAAAGGCGAGATGTCAAATCGTTGAATGCTTTCTGTTGAGACACAACCCACACAAAATTGGCCTTCACTCTACCCTTGGTCATCTGGATTAGGGTCCAAGCAATATGAGGGAACCCCAAAACAAACTTGTGGTAAAAGTTGGCGAGGTCCAAGAAGCTGCAGAGCTTGGTCATTGTCTTTAGGGTTGGCCAATCGTGGATGACTTGGATCTTGGTTGGATCCACATGCACACCCTGCTCATCCACGATGTATCCAAAATATTGGATTCTCTACATGCTGAAAGAACACTTCTCCAAATTGGCATATAACTTGTGTTGTCTTAGGGTGCCTAAGATCTGTTGAATATGCTTCAAATGTTTCTCCTAGGTTTTGTTGAAGGTGAGGATGTCATCCAGATATATGACCACAAAGGAGTTTGTGAATGGACACAATATATCATCCATCACCTGTATGAATGTGTTCGGGGCATTAGTCAAGCTGAAAGGCATAACCAGCCACTGGAAGATACCTTCTTTGGACTTGAAGTTTGTCTTCCATACAACAATTTTCTCAATTGGCACCTGGTGGTAGCCCGACTTTAGATCAATCTTGCTGAAAAACTTAGCTGGCTTGAGATGATTGAAAAGATCATTAATCCGAGGGATTGGGTACCAGCTATTAACTATCATCTTATTGAAATATCTGTAATCAATACAAAGTCGTCATGTCCTATCCTTCTTCTGTACCAAAAAAATTGGACTCTCACAAGGTGAGGATCTTGATCTGATGTGGCCCTTCGAAATTAGCTCTTGGAACTTGCATTTGATTTCTTCATTCTCCATAAAAGAATGCATGTACACAGGGTCGTTAGGCAGAGGAGCATCAGGTGTCACTTTACTTGATAGTGCACAGGAACCTTGTAGGCGAGGCAAATATGTCTTTGTGATCTTCTACTATCTTGTCCACATGTTGATGTTGTGTAGAGGGTCCCCCGTGTAGAGGTTCTGGCAGTTGTAGTGACTTTCCGTTCACCTTTCGACCGAACCATAAAGAGGACAAATCTCCTAGTCCGAGAGACCACCTTTCCGCACTCCTTCGCAGAGATCAAAGAGACTGTAGTAGTTGGGACTGCCTCTGGTACCCTGTAGAGTTGATATCCCAAAGTAATAATGACACTACGAGGCCTAGATGCATAAACAACATGACGCTTCCGCATATATGATTGTCCTAACAAAACATCACAAAATTCAAGGGGGAAACATCACATAATACCACATCTTTGAAGGGTTTGATGTCGTAGTATAGACAACATTGTCGGCTGACGCATATGTCTTGTCCTTCGCTAAGCGAACCGATCATGTATGGCTGAGGATGCAGTGTCATTGTCAGGTTCAATATCTTGATGACCTCTGTTGATATTAGGTTCTTCTGGCTATCATTGTCAACAATTAAATGGAGTGGGGTCCCCTTCACCCACATATGTGAGTCGAAGAGCCACTTCCCTTCTTCGGGCTCCTTTGGTTCCTACTTTTGTGGTAGCGATGGTGACATTGGGTTCTGCGTCAATGATATGTTTTCCCATTTTCGACTTTGAATCAGAGTCTGAGTCAACATCCATCCTTGAGGCTTTTGTCTCAACCAACAATGATTGTTTGGAGTGACATTCAACAGTATAGTGCCAAGGACTTTTGTGGAACTCACACCACTTTCCAGTGTCCTTCGACTTCCCATTACCCTTCTTTGTTGGTGGCTTGGACTAGTTGTCTTGGGACTAGCCATCCTTGATTTTCCCTTTGCCCCAGGAGATAGGGCCACCCTTACTGGGCTTCTGCTGCGATGGGTTTGCAGAACCAAAATCTCAATTATTCTTTTGCTTTAACTTTTGCTCGATCTTGAGAGCATATTGATAAGTGACTCCCAATGAGGAGATGTCCAAGAACTTCGTATTTGTTTGGATGTACCTGTGTACACCATTGTACTACTTCAAAACCACGTGTCGCTCAGAGTCTTTAATACCAAGCTTTGTGCAAAAGGTATGGAATATTTTGGTGTACTCTGACATCAACTGATCTCTCTCATGATGCAGAGTTGTCCATCTCGTGTATGGTCATCATAGTTTCCAACATGGTAGTATTGACCCTTGAGGGCATTAAAAAAATCTACCCAAGTGGGTCTTGGCCCAAAAATTGCAGATTCATCTTCGACATGTTGCTCACAGTAAGTCTCCCACCAATCTTTGACACGGGGAAGGGTCTTAAGGAGTGCGAAAATTATTTTCTCACCGTTGGAAAAAAATTGGACAAAGAAATAACCCTCTAGCAGACTTAACCATTTTTCCAAAGCATCAACATCTATTTGGCATTCAAATAAAGGAATAGCAAAGTTAACTTGTACCTTAAAGGGTGTCGCACCTCCGAAGTAACCATTGGTTGAATGTGCCTCTGTTGTTGTTGGCAGTCATCTAAGGATCTGAGCGAAATTACCCATCATCTTGTTCCTCTGTCGTAGGAGGGATTCCTCAAGCAACAATTTGATAGGATCTCCTGCTCCATCATCCCTCTTTTTTCCCACCATTGGAGGTTGCTTAGACGGGTGAGAGCGGTTTTCCTCAAGAGAAACAAGCTTAAGACCCAACTCTCTATACCTCGACCTCGTTGAGGACATGCACTAAGAACCACAAGGGGAATACTACTTTGATACCACTGATCCTGATCATTTTAAGAACATCATGAAGGAAGAAATATAACAGAGATATAACAAGGTAATACACATAGGTAATACTATATTAATACACATTAATATAGTAAAACTCAAATTATATTAACGACTATCTGGAATACAAAAGACTGTAAAATGCAAAGCACACAAGCTAGCTAGAATGGTGGTAGCTTATATCTGAAGAGAGACGTGTAAGCTATGCTCATTCACAAGAATCTAATTACAATGAGTCTACAAAGGCCTTTTTTAACATAAAACATGAATGAGAAAACCCTAAACATCCAAAAACCTAACCCCAAAAGATGAAACGCCAAAAGGTTTGTGGGCTCCGACGGGGGTAGTTGATATGTCAACTTCCCTAGGGCGTAACTTTTGCATATACTCCTTGTTTGGAGTGCTTGATACCTTGTTGGAAAGGTCTAGCCAAGGAGTGCACATTCTAAACAACCCAATAATCCCAACATGAATTTGTTGGGCGCTACCATGTCAAAAAAACGTTGTTTAGGGCCTCAAAACGGCCTCAGAAGTTTGGGACCTAGAAAAATGTAGGATAAATGCTAAGATGGAAACTATAATTTGAGCCAGTGGAATAGGTGGGTGGCCACCGATGTCCACTTGGATCAATGGGTGGACGTGAAAAAAGGTTGATGGCTAAAAGAGTTAGTTTTTGGATGCCCTTGCATGATGGCAAGGCACACCATCGACATGATAGGTGCCTTTTCTTAGATCAGGGGCATTATAGACCTTGGCATCTCGCACTAGTTGGATGCACCAAGAGAAGCTTAGAAGGGAACTTGGCGAGGGATTGCAAAGTGGGGGTTATGGTAGATGAGCCTATTCTATCTACAATCATGATGCATGATGGACAATATTGGCATAAAGAGTTTGATTGGTTTGGGTGCTTGGACTACATGTGGACCTAAGGAGTTGGGTGATCCATAATTGAGGGCTACGATAGACAATAGAGGTGCCTTCGGGTACAAACATTACCCTTACCCTTACCCTTACCCTTCCCATTACCCTTCTTTGATGGTGGCTTGGATTGGTTGTCTTGGGACTAGCCATCCTTGTGTTACTGGACAAATCAATAAGTGTGGACATAAATGGATTTCCCTAGTTTCACCCCAAAACTAGAACAAAACAAGACAAAATATAAATTTTTCCCTAAGTTTTAATTATCAAGCATACTAACTAGCAAAAGATAAATGACATACCTTTTAAATGTCGTTTGTCCTCGCTAGTGTCATCCTCGCTCTGTTCCAAGTCTTATGGGATGTTAAACCTGTAAAAATCAGCGAAGTGAAAGAAACAATGTATACTTAACAAAACCTACATATGTGATCAAGGAGTCATACAATAAAATAAGAACAATTTTATGGGAAAGAAATATATTACTGTATTATAAATATGAAAAGGAGAATACAACCGGATGCCTTGATGTTGTAAGGTCCCTTCCAACAGGTCCTTACTTCCCACACACTTCTACTCCACAGTTTATGAGACCAACAATCTATCTTGACAAAGCAAAGATCATAGCTAACATAGGCCCAAAAACTCCGAGCTACAAAACTCAAGAACTAGCCATTCCAAAAATTCCAAAAGCTAACTTTCCCCATGAGAACTCCCCTTCTTTTATAAGCTAAAAAGGATAGGGTGAGGAGGTTAGGATGATCCCATGAGATCAGAGATATCAATAAGATCCAAACTGATCAGAGGACACCTCACCCTCGAAGCTTCTATTCTAGAAGCATTGAGAAGCTTCTCTTTTTCCTTCGTATGGAAAATCATCGCACCCTTAACACTAAGCAAGGTACGACGATGTCACAGGCCACTGTGGTGCAACATGCGACAATTTGGAATCGTCACACTCCTAACACTGGGCAAGGTGCAACGATCCATCTTGATAGATTTTTTTTACAAATGAAAAATATAATTTCATTTCTTTGGGAAAATTCATCTTCATTCTTCTTCAGGGATTAAGGCAATTGATCCTTCTAAAGACAAAAAATAGGTTTACATCATTAACGCTCATAGGGATGATGAAAATAATGTTTAACAATGATCCCCCCAAAGTATGAATTTAGAATAGAGTGATAACTGG
The DNA here is from genome assembly GCA_009831015.1 of Picea engelmannii. NCBI lineage: Eukaryota > Viridiplantae > Streptophyta > Pinopsida > Pinales > Pinaceae > Picea > Picea engelmannii. The sequence continues at coordinate 18,685 of ML834913.1, forward strand.
AATACTTTGTCAATTATGTGTTGGGAATAAGGAACACGTCGGTTGGAAACTTGCCAACAAACAGAGAAATACAGTATAATAATATATCATCACCAAGGTAGGCATTTCCATACTTAGAATACAAACGAATCAAAGCATAAATGCCGACATGCAAAGATCCATGTCAAGTAAGACAGGTCATGGCCACCAAACATACACTATGGATCCATGACAATATGACTCAAATATGAACATAGCCACCCAAAAATACACTGTGGATCTATGTGTTAAAGACTCAAATTTATATCTAATGCTTGTAAAAATAAAAACAAATCAAGTTCTCATTGATCAAAACTGCCCACCCAGGTCACCCCAGCGTGCCTTTGAGGTCATTGCGCCCGCTCGATCGATTTGCAGCGCCCTTTCAGACCATGGAAGCTCTCGGGGATCCTGATCCGCCCCCAGAGGTCCTCACCTTTAGAAATATGGTTGCAGCTGGCCCAAAGCGTCCGCCCTCAGTGATCCAGCAAAAGTTTGTAAGGAAAATGGATACAATCCCCACGGTGGCTCTGTCGGAAGAAGAAACTTGTAAAGCGACTCTGCATCTTGCTGAGAGAGGACTCATAGGTCAGTTTATGGGCCTCTGGCCTTCTCCTAAATCAGTGGAAGAGTGGACTCAAAGGAAATGGAGGCCTCTGATCAAAGAGGGATTCAAAAGTTTCTTTGTAGGAAAGGGCTTCTTCGTTTTCGTCTTCGAGAACCCGGAAGATAGAGGATTAATCTTCAGGAACGGGCCATTCTTTATGGGTCCTCAGGGACTTTACCTAAACAAATGGACTCCCGATTTCGACCCCTCTCAAGATGTTCCATATGTTGTTCCGGTTTGGGTCAGGCTCCCACACCTACCTCTCCACTGCTGGAATCAAAAATCCCTTCAGAATATTGGCAACGCATTGGGAAAATACATAGATCAAGCAACAAGCAAGGATTAGTACTCCTGTGCTCGTATCTGTGTAGAAGTGGATTTAAAAGAGGGGCTTCCAGAAGCAATCAACTTCACCGTAGCTGGGTGGACGCATGTCTAGGAGCTCTATTATGAGCAATTACCTTTTAAATGTAGACATTGTCACGAGCACAGACACTTTTCAAAGCATTGCAAGAAGAAAGCCGAGGAACAAGTAGACAACCATAATGGGGAATCATGGAACCTAGTTCAGAAAAATGTAAACACAAAAAAAGGTAAAGGTAAAGGCCACATGACCGGAGGTCCCAGCAACAACAGAGATGGACAAGAAACATATGCTACTCCAAAGGGGACAAAAAACGCTCAGAACAAGCAAGCAAATCTAACCGAGGAGAATGGGGATCAGGCAGAAGCAACACCTTTAAAAAAAGTGGGAGGGGAAGCACAACAGATTGAAGTCAATCAAGGTAGCCCCTCTAACCCTTCATACGCAAAAATCGCTAAGAAAAAACCAGAGGAAAGCTCAGGCTCCTCAGAGGATGAAACCTTTGAGCGTCTTTCGAAGAAATCAGGAAGGAAATCCCGTAAGGAAAAGAGGGAGGAGGAGGCAGAAAGGCACAAAACACAAGGAAGCCAGTCCACAATAGAAATGTCCATTGGCTGAAATATCAGACCAAGGCCTTCCAAGGGAGGTCCCAATCCCCCCCCCCCCCNACTGTAGAGGTCTGGGGAATCCCTCTAAAATAGAAGCAGTCAAGGATCTTCTGAAAGTAGACCCCTCAGATATTCTCATGCTCCAGGAGACCAAAATAGAAGGGAAAGCCCTCCTAGGGATCAGTAGATCTAAGTGGAACAAAAGAATAGGTAAAGCAGTTAGTTCAAGGGGAACCTCCGGAGGGTTGGCAACTCTTTGGACCGAAGACACCTTCCACCTGAACAAGCATTTCAAAACACAACATTGGATCTTCACGGAACTGAAGCACAATGCAAGTAAGCTTTCCATCTCTCTTTTCAATCTTTATGTACCAGTTTCTTATGCTGAAAAACGAGAATGCTGGAACACTCTCTCGACCTATTTAGAGGAGACCTCTCCCAGCAATATCATCATAGTTGGGGATCTCAACATTGTAATAAAAGCAAAAGAGAAGAGGGGAAGCTCCAACAACACAGATCCCATGCTGGTTAAGGTAGAGGAAATCATGCAGATTTGGGATCTCTTAGACTTCAACCCCATTCAAGGCAGGTATACTATTAAGGTCCTAACCTGCACATAGGTAGATCAATGTATTCGGATGTAATAAAGGTCAATATTAATAAGACCTTTCAATAAAATAGAATAAAGCGGATGTAAGAAGACATAATAGAAGCTTCTGCTTCTAGAAGGATCTTCCTCTAGATGCTTCTCTTAATAGACATATTTAGTATAAATAAGGGGCGAGGGTATGTGAACCCTAGCTTGGATATTATTGTAACAGAGCGCTGCTTGACTGGAGGTTGCCCCCTCGAAGAGGCCTATGAACATTGCTATCTGAATCAAAGTGTTGTTTCTGTTGCTATTTCGTATATCATTTCTGTGTATTGTGAAGATTATGCTGGATATTTTACTATTATTCTGTCATTTCTAGCAT
>ML834914.1:0-12757 GCA_009831015.1 Picea engelmannii
CCTGTGTGTTATAAATTGTTGTACATTTCCTTAACATACCACTAAACTGGTTTATTTTCATTATAAACTATTCATTACAGAGTTATGATTACATGCCGTATAGAATGCGAGATAGAGGAATGGATTGTGTGAGCACGAAGGAAAAACAAATAATAATGGACCACTCTTATCTTGCCTCTGCTCCTATTTTACTATATGTTTGGTCTCTGAGGAATGAATTTCCTCAGCCACAAAGGTCCTAAGAGTTGGATAGCGCTGGTTTAAACACCACCAGTTGCCAAGAGAAATCTATAACAGGTTTTTCAAACCTAAATTTCAGAACATCTCTGGAGCTAAGGGATACTCCAAAGAGTGGATAAAAGAGGAGATAATCTAACCCCCTCTCTAAATAGTAAATACCTATTTCTAATTCATGGCATGAGGACGTGCCATATATTCAGTCTGGGGGGAGTTTTCTGAGCTAAAAAAACACTAAGCACTGCCCATTTGTATAGTAAAACCCATGATAAGAGGAAGTAGGATTTCTGTCAAAATTCTATCATATTGTCTTTTTACAATGTATTGGGATATTAGATCAACACTTGTTTGTATTAGTATACTAAATTATATACTGCTAACATCATTGTGTGTGTTATAAGTTTACTGTTCATTTTTATGTTTATGCTATAGAAGACTTCATATGCTTAACTGGTTCTTTGTGACAATTACAGATCAATAACACATTATTAAACTCACTACAGATCTATGTTACACACCTATGAACAAAGGACCAAGGTTAAGTGGCTCTGTATCAGGCTAGTTATTTATCTCAGTATGGTTTTGATTTGGAGTTTTCTGGATGAGAATCTAGGTCTAGGGAGCTAGACCAGGGTTTCCAAAAAATGAGTTGCAAAGATAAAATGGGGAAAGGTAGGTATACTCAGTAGCATTTAGGATTTTTCATTGCATATAGGGTATATGCGGCGAGTTCAACATGGGAATGAGATCATGAATCCATTCATAAGAATAAGGTGTAACATAACATGGCAGTTTCATCCAAAACAATGGAAATAACTTTGAAACAATCATAGGAAAGCATGGAGGTGGCAACAAATTGTAGCAGAAGAGAAACAAGTTTTGGAGGCCTTCCTCGATGAGTTATTTAATGAAAAAGTTATGAATTTAAATATGAATATGTCCTCTACACTCTATAGTCACTAATCCAAGCAAAAATCTACATATAACCCCTTCACAATTGATTTCAAAACAAACTTTCCAAAATCACAACAACTGTGACAGCAGTGCAATAGAAAAATAGGGGTCAACGATGGGGCTATAACTTTTTAACCATAACACATTTTAAAAAACTATGTGATTTTGTTGTATATAAGGTTGTTATTAATATAAACCTCTCTCAGTTTTGTGAAATTCATTCCCATGTTCTTGGAATACATGCCACACAATAATGACTAAAGCAAGAAATTAAATTGGAAAATGTTATTTTCTGAAATAGGTCTCCAAGAAAGTTGAATATCTCCCAATATATGATACCTGTGTAAAAACTGAAAGAGTTTATTATGATTTGGTATGTCATTAGAAATAACGTCCTTTGGTTTTACAAAATTCATCTTTATGTGGTCAAAAACATCTTCTTAAAATGATGACCAAAAACAGAGTCAAAAGCGCAACGTGGTCTTATAGAACACTTTTTCTAACTTTTCTTGATCCATTTTCTGATGTGGTAGTTCCTAGCCATGTGTCTCTAAAGCTTGATGTCCATATTTCCATTTTTCAGGAGCATCTCTAGGTGTTCATTGAGTCTTCCAATAAAATACTCTCTGTCCTTTTCAAATATTGCTACAATGGTGCCATCAATGTCTTGTTGACATAGTGAAGGTAGATACTCCATTTTTTTAAGCTTTCCATTTTCAATTGTTAGCCCACTTTCAATTCAATAAACAATTGAATTTTCCTTTCTAATTTTTAAAGAGATTGGATAAGATTTCCTCTCAAGTGAGGAAGAATGTAACCAACCCCCACAACAGCCTCTTTCACCATGGCCTTATCAAACTCCTTTTTTTGGCCGAATTGGAAAAAATAGGGGAAAACTTGGGATGCATTCATTTATCAATTTCAACACCCTCACTTGACAATCAAGACTAGAAAAAATACATTAGATCTAAGGACTATCTCTCCATCCAAACCCCACTCTCCAAGGACTCCAAACCCTCCTGCACAAGCCATTTCTTTACCGTAAAAGAAATCCAAGAAGATTATTGAAACCCCTACACCCTCATCGGGAAAAAAGACCAAGAAGCCTATTGCTAATATCCAAATGTCTTCAATATATCTTGATCCTACACCCAAGAAGCTACAAGAAGTAATTAAACAATACTTTCCCACAGTTCCCACATATAGGAGAGGTGCTAATTGATTCAATAGAGGACCCTTTCGAAAAAGTACCTGAAGCACAAGAGGAAAATCTTATGCAAAGCCCCTGCCTACTTCGGACACTATCCAAGTGTCCTCTTATCTCGAGAGTCCTCATAAAATACTTAGGGAATTTTATGCAGATGGATTAGAGCCACAAAGAAGGACAAAGTCAGATCCTACCTCTCCTTATCAACCTATTATTACTCCTATGATCCAGATTTTATGAGATGAATGAAATGAATACAGATTATTAACAAGTTCTTAACACAAAATAACAAAGATACAATAAAACCGATTTTCTATTCAATAACGAAATAAGCTGAAACTGTAAAATGCAGTGGAAACAAGCTTGCTGGAATGGTGGTGGCTTATCTCTAAGAAGAGATGTGACGGATACATGCATTATCCAGAAGAAGATTACAATGAGGCTTTGAAGTCCTTTTTAAAATAAAAAATAATGCAAAAAAACTTAGGCGTCCAAAAACCTAACCCTCGGAGATGAAGCACCAAAAGTCATGTGGGCCCCGTTTGGGTAAGTTAGTACATCAACTTCCCGGGGTTGTAACTTTTGCATACGATTTCCATTTTAGGCGTGTGATAGCCTGTTAGAAAGGTATCATTGAGGAGATTCATTTTGGGGGATAAATCATTCCTTTGGCTATCATTGAGGATATCGATCCCGAAAAACCTTCATTTAGGCCCTCAAAATGACCCCAAAAGTTAAAACTACTAAAAATAATAAATTGCCAAAATTGTCAAAAAACTATTTTGAGCCAGTTGGAAAAGGTGGGTGGCCACCGATATCCATATGGATCATCCTAATTCACCCATTCCTACCCTATATCCTAATAATGATAGGTTGTCTACATCTTTCAAAGGATCTAAGCCTTCCTCTGAAATAAATGATTCCACCCCAACCATTGAGAAGCTACAAAAAGTCAATTCTCAGTTTCTGCAACAGTTGGAAGAAAGGAATACAATAGACACACACCTTCATCATGATAATGTAGTCCTCCAAGAAAAGGTAAAATCCCTTCAATGATTGTTTGATGAGATGACCAAATCCAACCGCATCCTCAGAGCACAACTGAAGCAACACAAGAGGCATAAGGAAAAGTCTTCACAGCAAGAAGGAGAAGCTTCAAAAGTTGATCCTCCTCAGCAAGCTTAGTCATGAGGGATAATTTCTTTTTGTTTGCAGTGGGACGTGCAAAATATTAAGTGTGGGGGTAATGTTGGGCCTGAGATATGATTGATTTTATGATGTTAATTAGAAACTTTTATCGAATGTATATATGCGTTTTCATGCTTTGAAGAAGTTTTTGAAGGGATTTTATGCCAAAACGTTATAATCCACACCAGGTATGCATAATTTGTGTTTTATGATGATCTTGAGTGTAATTCAATATGCTTTTATATTCCATGAATCTAATTCACATTTTTGGTGTCACAGGGCAAAATTGCAGCATGTTTTTGCTTCTAACACTGAGTCTAGTACTCCATCCGACACTCCATCCGACACTCCGTCTTGCACAAAAATGATGGGCAATTTGGCGATTATGGTATTGGAAGCTAGTGGTGGGAAAATAAGAGACATGGGTTTTTCTCGTGCTCGTCCCCTCAAGCTACTGAACTCTTGACAATTGGATTTGGGTTGTTAAGTTGGGCGATTATTGACTCGCTCCATTTCAGCAGTTAGGGCATCATTAATGTAATTTAGTGTTTTTAGAAGAGGTTTGACCCTCTATTAGTCGACCTCTCAGCCTGTAATGCTTATAAATAAAATCGTGGTGGTCATACAATAGCTAAGAAGTTCATGAAGTCGTTTGTTAGAGAGAAAAGACAATTTACCTCTTTTTTTCCATTTTGATTTTGCCAGAATTGTGTGAACCTGCATTTTTAAGTTTTAATGGTGAAATCGCTTTGCTGAGTTCGTGGTGTGCATTTGAGGAGTGACCATGACTTGCTGGGGGGGCACCAATAGTCTGGTAACTGTTCTATGAGTTTTTTTATGAATAAATAGCATAGATGTCTTTTATTTTATTTCCTGTACATGAATTATTATTTTATTTCTTGTTATATAATTTGTTGTTATAGTTTAATTGTTTTAGTTTCCTTTTGCAAGTTAGTATGAAGGGTCTTGTCAATATGCACTGACTTTGTAATTAGTAGAAACGATTTTTCAAACTTATACACTAACCCCATGTGTGATTAAATAGTAGATTATACTCTCTTTATGCTTTTAAAATCAAGTTCAAAATAGAGTTTAAAACAAAGTTTTAGAACAGAATAGTAGTTCATGTTTTCTTTAACAAGGCTTCAATGGATGGATAGTATTAGTTCTACTTTTCATTTTTAGATTGCCTATTGAATTACTAATCAGTTTTTGCTTAAATAGTTTTTAATTCATTAGCTAATTAATTTACTTGTCATATGCTAGAATAATGTTTAATTTATGTTTATAAGCATTTCTCTTTTTACAATTTGAATTATTGAAATAGGTCTAGCTTAGTTTTACTTCATGCAATTTGTTTCTTAGATCTAGGTTGCAATTTCAATTTGTGGTTAATGATTGAATTTAGTTATGAGTTTTCTTACGTAGTATAGAGTGCAATTGAATTTCATAATCTCTAATCTCGTTATACCATTGATGGTTAATGCATGATCAATAATCCCATGGATATGAAGGGTAATTGATGTTGTTTCYGTAATGGCTAAGTTCTCGGTAGATTGCCTAATTCACACTTTTCACTTTGATATTGAAGTCAATATCAATTTTATCTATCTTGAATTATCTTTCATTGTTAAGTGCCATCGTGATATTATAAGACACCAAAGACATTCACACAACCATCAACACTATATTTGAGCTTTCATGGTTTAAAAGATAGTTTCTTTCTTTCATAGATCAAAAAATAGCTTTCTTGCTTTTGTAGGATAGATAGTATTTTGCTTTGGTAGATTAAAGAGTAGTTTGCTTATCATAGATTAAAAATTAGTTGTTAATTCTTCTTTCTTTCAATTAGGTAGATTTCCTTTTGTAAATTAGAAATAGTTGTATTAATAATAGTGTTCACTTGTCTTTTAGCTTAGTTAGATTCTTATTGAGTAGTCTTAATTAGTTTACTTGTTGTAGAAGTTATCCTAGGTTAGTTAGTTGTTTACTTGATTTAATAGGATAATTGCTTACTTGTCTATTCTTTCTTTGATAGTATAGTTTCTTATTTATTTACTTGCTTTCACATGATAGTTATTTATTGAATTTAAGTAGACTAGTTAAAGTAGTTTGCTATTGCTATTTGTTTATTGTTATGCTTAAATAGTTTTCTTTTGCTTATTGTCATGATTTAGTTAGTTTTCTTAGTAGGGTTTTCATTTTCTTTCCTAGAACTATCCATCGATCCTCCGTCCAAAAGATACTTAGGGTATATAGTTTGAGTTTCTTAGTAGAGTTTGATCATTAGTAGTTTTTGCTTGAATATATTAGCCCTTAGATTAGGCCACTTCCTTAGTTAGACTATGCTACCATCCCTTCTACCTTGGCATATATATTGCTACAACTCTAAGTTTACTTACCCTGGATTGAAAATTTAATTGAGGGTTTTTAGTGTTTTTTTAGTGCATATAGAACACCCATCAGATGTATTCCGACATATTAAAGCTATAGAGATCTGTCATTACGCACATAAACCCACAGTCAGGGAGTAATACACGCAAGAAATACAAGAGGTACTCAAGCGCACATATGTTTTCCACCCTTGTAACCCTTGTTGGTACCCCTTCGAGTGGTATTGCATTAGACAACACATGTATATGGATCAACCTAAATCTCATGAATCCCTCTGTAGATAAACCAATCGGTCACCTGACCGCTATAGTTCAAATAAGCACAACACTCGGGAAGATACTCTCTAGTACCTAGGTAGTTGGGTAGTATGACTAAGGGAATGGTCTAGCCTCCTTAGTTGTTGCCCTGAGATATTGGGCCAAGTACTACTATTGGATCCCACACGTATATCAGAGTTCTATAGCAGAGGGAAAATCGTTGTCTGTAGAAACCCTGAATACCCTAAACCTTGGGAAAGAAACAAAAACAGAACATAAAAGATCTATTGCTATGCAACTGTGCCTTCTACATTATGGTTGCGAACTTACTACACATTTATTCATGTTAAGCATTTGAGAAATTTTTCACTGCAGTATTATTCAGGTCAGAGTATAATTCCATAGGAGAAAAAAAAGGAGTATAGTGGTCCTGTCGACACACTTATTTGGGACCTATCCCATTGGATTACCCTTTTCTCCCTAATCACCATCATACCTTTCATTTTTAATCCCTTTTTTTCATTGGACCCAAACCCTTATTAGCTTCCCTATTTTTCCACCTATTCCATTATATTTCCTTTCTCTCCTTGATCGTCATGGTACCTATCACTTATAAGTCCTTTTTTTGTGGTTTCACCAACCCATTTTTCCTTACCCACACTTCCCCTCTCCAAATGGCCACCACTCGCAACCAAGACCTGTAAGATTCCATCAATCACATGACATCTGAGATTGCCTCTACTAATTTCTGCCTTGAAAAATTTGAGTCCCAAGTCTAGCACAAATTTGAAACCATGGAAGCCAACTTCATGAACCAATTTAACACCCTCCAGTATATTTTCAACTAGTTTTTGAATCTCCCTTTGGGTCCTTCCTCCTCAGACCAACCCAATGCTTTCGATTCCTCTCATTCTCTACATTTTCATCCCAACTCCTTTCATCATGACCCTCATCTTCCCCACATCAAGGTCAATAAATTTGATGGCTCTGATCCTACGGTTTGGGCCACGCAAATGGAGCATTATTTTTCTCTACATGGTATTACTTATGATTTGGCCAAACTTCACTATGATGTCCTCTATCTAGATCCTGAATGATGCAAATGGCGTGAAAATTTAGTTCAGGGGTATATTTCCTAGACCTAGTTTTTGTAGAGCTCTATGACTTCTTTGACACTAATACCTACTATCTCGGTAGTTTGACCAAGTTTGTTATCCTATGGCTTACCTTTCCAATCACTAAGTTTGATTGTCACCTACATTTGTATTATTCATTTAGGATATTAGTAATATATCCTCAAGTGATGACTAATGAGTTAGTTAAATATTTCCTAACCTAGTCATCATGCTTGATTTTAGGATCTAGAGCAAATCTCTATATGAGGTGGAATCACCCACTATACTATAGATATGTAACATCAGTGTGAATACATTAGAGTTGGCTAGTGATCTTTTTCTACCATATTTTTGTTATTATGCATATTTTATCCATTGGTATCATAGCCTGGTAAAGCCATGGTAGTTTTCCATGGAAAATTTGCAATTTGAAAGTTGATGATGGAAGAGCACATTTGATCTTAAAGAAGTGAAGTGATGGTAGAGATTTCTCATACCAAAAAAATGAATATCTCTTACCTTTGGGATGTGCAATGAAAACAAAGAGAGCCAAGACATTGTACAAATGTGACTCAAACTTTGTTGCACAATGTACAACAGTGCACAGACTTTATAGCCTATCAAAAATTGGAGCTATCATATGAGAGAGGATGAAATGCTATGGGGAAGCGTTATGTTTGTCACCTGAGAGAAGATATCACCATTCAAGATTGGTAGTTGCAAAGAAGAGTCACCCAAAAAGACATTATGCATGTTGTCAAGGAAGCACAATGTTGTTAGATGAAAGGTATGTAATTTTTGGATGACATGTTGGATTGTTGGTTGCTATTGAGATTAGAGCATAACACTCCTGATTTTGGTCAATTGTTTGTGAAAATCATTGTTCTTGACATCGCTTTCTTTTGGATCCTCGTAAAGGAGAAATTCATAGTTGGTATTACCACATTATGCACACATTGTCAGAATATCCATTTCTTTGTTGTAATAGTTGTAATATCTATTTATAATCATTGCTTAATAGATGTGGTTAATGAAGAGAAGAGTGAAGGGGTTAACTATTAACTGTGGGCTAGAAGTAACTTCCATCCAGAAGAAATATGCCATTGTTACCACATTAAAGGATTCACCAAGAAGTTAGCATCACTGAGGAAAGGAATTCTGCCAAGGAGCCACATGGTTGGAGGGCCATAAAATTGAAGGACGAATTGTTGGTGAGATATATCACTGCCCAGAAATATGAGAGGAGTTGTTGTAGAAGCTAAACAGGTTGCATGACCCAAAATGAGCATAAAACCAAACCCATTTGAAGGAAAGTATGCATGGAAGAGGCATTATTGTCTACTGTCAACCCAAATGGAGATCAGTTCTCTTTAGATCCATACACATAGAAAATGTTGGAAGAGTCTTAGCTTCCGCATATACATTGAATAAATCTAGTGATAATGTTTAGATCTGAGTGATAGATCTATGTGGTAGATCTAAGTCATTCTCGATATTGTTAATATCGGTTTCATCCCTATGTTGATAAGATCACCCACTTCAAATTCATGAAATATTTACTGCAGATTGAAATTCACTCTCTATCAACATGATTTTGATGCATGTGATTGTGGATTATTATGTTGATGAATATTGCTCTATTTTTGAGTTGAAATTCAATCAATTTCTCGGTTAAATGTGTGTGATCTCAGTTGATTGTTTACATATTGAACAAATTTACTACATGTAATTGTTAATTTGTTTTTGAAATCAATTGATAGTAAAACATGTGTGGATCAATCAATTGTTGCAATTGGTTGGATCGTGATAGCATTTTCTTCTATATTGATTTGATTAATCATTAGTGAATTGATGGAATCATAGACCTATAATGTTTAGAGAAAACAATGGAGAGTGGAGCACAAATATGATGATGAATTGAGTATTGTTGGGAAATCAAGCCACGATTATGTTAGAGAAATATGAAATGGTTGAACTATTGTTGCTATTCGAAAACGCCACCTGCACAAGGTGAAAAGAGACTGTTGTTCTTATTTTGCAACAGGATTCGTATAAATACAGGTAACAAATAAATCTCAGACCAATGCTAATTTATTAGCGAGAAGCATTGAGACAACTAGTAGAGGCATTTGATTCAACACAATTATTTATCCTGGAAAATGATCTAAGTAAATAATATTTTTGTTGGGTGTAATGGTATTGTGTTATATTTCTATCAATTTGCACCAATGATATTTCTCATCAATAATGTGCACCATCACTCTCTGATCTGTGGAAAAATAATCAACTCTCTACCAATGGAAGTATTTGATGTATCAATTTTACACGATATTCCTCGTTGCCTTCTCATGTACTATGTATACAAAACCAAATATGCAAGAACTCATATGTGAAGCATATCACCTATCCAACAATATACTCATTTCTCAATGAATTGTGATCTACGATCCATATCTACAATGATTTGATAGAAGGATCAACAGTCTGGATATAAAGTGAAGCCTCGAGAGCCTGTGAACTATTTGAAATTTCATGTATCTATTGATTTGGTGCAATATAGATCAGAGGTGAGATCAATATTGTTCTTCAAAAAATCTGCAGAAGAAACCAACCCATCACTACATCCATTGATTCTCTTTGGGGAAGAGGATATTTCCATCACCAAGTAGTGCAAGAACACGAGCTACCAATACTAGTTGAAGCAAGTCACCAATGGTCCTATTAAGGTTGAACACGCAACTCACCAAAATTTTCCATGACCCATTTTTTAAAGGGAAAAGTGAATGGTGCTTTTTCTCTTTTATTAGAAAGAATTCCTTTCTTTGGAGCTTTTTGGAGTTACTCTAAAGTAAATTTGTTTTGGGTTATGATATTAGTATCCATCTTTTTGGTTAAAAGATGATTGAAATCTTTTTTGAATGACATATGACATATAAAGAATATTTTATTAAAATATTCTCTATGAACAACTTTTGGAGTGATAAGAAGTATTTTCAGAGTAAAATAATAGTTTTTCACTTTTATTGGAAGGAAATATTGTATAAAAGAAATTGTCAAATTTTGACAAGTTTCTTTTTCATTGAAAGGATGGAGATCTTTACAAGTGTGAGAGCTAGTTGTATCAAGAAAAGAATTATAACAAAAATTATATTTTTTTGTGGCATTGAAGTTTTCTAGATCCGTCCAAAATTGAATAAGGGGATCTTAGGAATAACTACGATTGTGTGTCTGTGTGTGTGATCATGCTTGTGCTAGTGGATGATTTTATATTTGAAGATGATAATTCACGTCTAGTCTTCGACACATTACATTTGGAAAACAAACACCACACATCATTCAATTTGTTGATCAAATTGACATTCAAAAACAAGCATATGCAAAGAATATTCTAGCATAAATCATGCCAATCAAGCAATTAATGAAAGGTGCAATTCATTTCCTTCATTCAACTTCATAATCAAAATCAATTAGCAATTGACACATCAAAGTTAAACTCGAATCTAAAGCTCCAACAACGCATCCATATACAAAGATATTCAGAACAAACATTACTTGTAACTTACAAATACTTTTTTTTTGTAAGTGTGAAATCTAGTGAAGTTGAATTTGTAATTTTCAGGTGCATTCTAGGTTGAAACCAACAACCAAGATTGAGTTATTGCATGTATGAGTTATTGAGTCAAAATTAATAGGGTTGAGTAGTTGAAACTCAATCATTTTAATACTTTGGGTGCATTTTCGATAGTATCTGACACCCTCAACTTATTGGAAGAAATCAAGACAAGTTCAAGCGAGTGATTCAAGTGAGCGAGTTGCATGAAAGCCTTCTTTTTTTGAGTCAAATTTTAATCAGGATCTACCTGCCCAAGGATACCTCATTTGGTGTTTTGAAATGGCTCGAAGTCTCAAATTATTAGAGTTACTGAACACTCTAATAATCACTGCTAAAGGAAACACAATGATATTGAACAAAGCTACTCTTCAATCAATGCTAACTTGTTTTCAAGTGACATAAGCTAAAGTTAGAATTCTTCAATCTCTATCCCAACTATTGAAGGATAAAATTAGGGATCTCAAAAATCAACAATCGGTGAAGTGCTCTGAACTAGTTTTTGTTCAGAACAACCCTCTCTATAATGATGATGATGATAATGATGATCAACAATTAGTGAAGGAGAAACTTAGTAAGACAACTCCAGATGCAGATGAAGATGAAGTTATTTTGAAACTACATTTCAATATTTTTCTTTTGAATTCAGTGACTAAAACCTTTCTATAATGCAACAACATATAGCAAATCCACTTCGACATATTTCAAAGAAACAAGTTTAGAATACTCTTTCCAAGACCATCATCATACCTTGGGAAGAAATCATCTACAATAATAATAGAACATGACTTAGATATGAAAAGGAATATACCTTCCATATTCCCGATTATTCCAAACCAATCCAGTTCCAAAGTGTTGGATTCCTTCAAGAAGATTCACTTTCCGCTGTTCCAGTTCAACATCATAATGCGAAGTACCAACATTGTAATCAAGTTGGTCACATGGAGAATCAGTGTTTTGATGTCCATCCTTGCCAGCATTGTGGCAAGCGTAACCATTCCTCAAACAGATGTTCAACACTGAAGAAACCTAAAATATTGAAGATTCACTATGAGTGGATCGATCCTTGGAAATGGTCATCAACAACCAAATGATTATATAAGTCTTACCAAAGAATTCAATATCCAGTAAATACCAATATTGCAGCACATAGCCTTTTTTACCTCACATAAGTAGTCCCCTTATGGTGTAGCTTTCGAGCATGGCCCTCACGGGATGAGATAACATGGGGTTTTTTCCACATGTCCACTTTACGATGTACACAAATGGAACAAGTATGGTACTCTCTTGAGACTAGAAGGGTGGAGTACAATGATGTAACTCTTATGTACCTTAAGGGGGGGAGTTCAAAAATAAAATGATGATGGTTCATGAAACCACTCGTGGTCTCTCATTTTAGCTATCAAATGGGGGAATTGATGATGGAATCGAAGATGGTTGTCAAACAAAAAGTTTCGACAACAAATATGTCAGATGGGAATGAAATTTTCCAAATGGGCAAATGCATTCTGGAGATGGTATATTTTGGTAGAATTATGGTTCTACGACTTAAAATTGAATCATACAAATTACATGATTGGGATTCTATTGGACACTTAAAAGTGTCAAAATTGGTTAGTGGTCATTCAAAAACCATAAGATACATGGTATCAATTGGTCAATGGTTATCCCTGTTGGATCATGTTGTCATTGATGCCAATGGTTTGTCATTGATGCCAATGGTTTGATTACTTGGGAGATTGTTGGATCATATGGCATTGATGTAAATGGTTTGGTTTGATTGATGTCATTGGTT
>ML834915.1:27210-53418 GCA_009831015.1 Picea engelmannii
TTTTCTTAGGGTCCCTCAGTTTCTTATGAGAGGCCTTTTATTGCCTTCTCGGGGATCCCCTGGGCGAAGCATCTCTAGGTTTAATTTTCCTATGGCTTTTATCTTTTACCAGCTGCTTTTACCCCCTGGGCCTTTAGCCCCTTTTTCCCACAAGACAAAATGTACCCCGGATGGTCATCCTAATGGCTAGACTAGGGGAAATGGGATAGATGAATGGGTTTTAAGGTGAAAAGGTGATAATATGAGGGGAGCGGACGATGGTTCTTCAAACCCCCTTTGGTGGCTAACCAAAACCCATGAACACCAACTCGCTAAGTTACCCAATTAATCACCCCAACAGTGGTCAAGTAGATTAGTGTAAGATCCAAGCAGTTATCTGAAATGAAAGAGATCTAATGCATACATAAGAAGGTTATAATAATCAAATGCGACACATACCATGATACCTCGGACCAATTACCTCATGGAGCAAGAACCTTTTCTGATGTAAGCCCAAGCCGGTAGTGGTGGAGGCTGGTACTGCTGGCAGGACAAGTCTGGCTGAGAAGAAGAAGATGGGTCCTCCAGGACCATGCTCAGGTCGCTCCTGCTCTCGGTACTCCATGTCTAGGACCATGTGGGCCTCGAGACATGATCTCCTAGTTATCCCTAGATATCGGGGATAACAGTCAGCACAACCCAAGGGATGAGATTTCCTTCTATGCACTCCAGTCCTTCAGAAAATCTCCATCCCATCTAGAGCTCTAATACAGACCGACCAAGAATCCCTCTACTGGGGGGGCCAAGAAATCTAGCTACAATAGGAGTGCTCACACAACAAGCTCACTTGCTATTGGGTAATTTTTTCTTAACAGAAAATCATGCACATGCATGACAACCTCATTTTCAACATAATTTCCATCTTCGACAAGCTATCTTCAATACACACTATGGTTGACAACTCTTTCCTAACACTCAGATCTTGTTTTTCTCCCCTCTTGATAACTATAAAAAAAATACTTTGTTTCCTGCTTGAAATTCCTCTTTTATCGTCTTACTTAACTCTTAATTTTCCCCCAAAGGTGATTACACTCAACCCCTACTATCATAACTGAGTGGGTTGACTTCTCACTTAACCTCTTACATGAATTCAATGACTTGAGTCCTTAATAGGTCAAAGAGATAAATGGCTAAATGAAAAATTGATTAATGAAGATGGATTAAGACTCAAGGCATATGAAAACTCCTTGAAACCCCCACTGAGCCCCCCTCTCTCATGGAATCATATCCCCTCATTACTCTGTTCCTTACCTGTCTATAGTTGGTGGTGTATTTCAATTTATTATTTTCAATGTACAATGTTTATATATTACATCGCTAGGCCCCCGACCATTCATAATATTTCCAATTATATAGTGCTACATTAGGAATAAAAAAATGGGGTGTCACAATCCCTTGTCCCTACATTTTTCATTGTCCTCAGGGAACATTGTCATATCGGTGTACATGTATACATACATAAATTATTGCATCACAATACTTGATAATTTTGTACTTTAGTGATTCATGTAGCAATTCCAACCAGTAATCTCTCTTTCCCCTCAACCTACACAACCCAAGGAAGTGTACCCCCTTCTCTGCATCGTAGTCCCTCAAGTGATCTCACTTCCCTTCCAGTGATCCAGGATTGGATCCAGGGACCAAAATGGGTCCAAGAAGGCCTAAAAATAAAATTTCTCAGAATGGATTCAAAATGGATGTGTGTGTAGGCCTCTTTGATACAAACCCAAAATAACTTGAACGGGCTCAAACGAACGTCTTATGCGAAATATATCGCATCTGTTCGTTTCGCCAAACAGGCAAAAAATTCTTGACTGTATAGTCTGTACAGTGTTGATGTGGAAGCTGACTGTACAGGTCATACGACTGTACAGCTGATGTGTCAGGGTGCATTAGAGCTGACGTGGATAGGTGTAGATGTGGACGAGTCAGATCGTGACATGTGGCACCACCACAAGGGTGACATGTGGCACGAGATGACGTGGCAGGTACAGTTGGAATGATTTGATGGGGAACGGGCTGACGTGGCAGGTACAGTTGGCATGAGCTAACATGGCATGGGCTGACATGGCAGTGAGTTGGTAGGTTGTTGACTAGGAATGACAGTTGATAGGTGGATGAATCGACATATGACAAGTTGCAATTATTTGGTGAATGGTATGATGCCACGTGGCTCAGTCATGGGCTGCCACGTGGCACCCATTCATTGGTTGTCGGTTTATGGAAAAATTTATGGGTTCAACAGGAATCGAACTCGTGACCTATGGTCCGAGTGAGATATTTAGCAGGGGTCGGGCTACCAGCCCGCCCACATTATGACTTAACCTATACAGTTGCAAACTTTTATTTAAAGTGTTATATGTTGTATATTCGGGCGGAAAAGGGTTGGGGCCTAGCCCCAGCCCTCGACACATACGACCTTGCCATATGACTAGAATTCGCGGAGGTTTAGCCCTAACTTTTGTTCCAGTAATCGGTGCTTGGGCATGTGAACCATCACATATGACCATTCCTTACACTTTGGCGCGCGCGGATAACTGTTGGAGTCTAGCCCCGATCCTGTGGGATATGCATAGGACTGTTACTCTATTGTTAGCACAGAATTGTAGTGGATAGCGCTCGGTCGGTCGATCTATCCCCCCGACCAAGGCGCATATCCAGGAGCTATGACTGAGGGATAAGAAGGTTAGGGCCCGTGGAGCTTGGGTGGTGGCCATATGGCCATACAATGTAACCAGGGGTCGAATGGTGAGGGAGCTAGTGCGCCAAGCCTTAGCGCTTGGGAACATGGAAACGCCCCATATGCCTAGGAGCGTGGAGAAAAGGGGTTTCACCCTGATTATTTTCAAAGTGGGTTTTAAAAACATTATTACATAATTTTTAATGGATTATTATCCAGATTTGTGAGATTTAATCCGTTTTTGGAGGATCTTGGACCCTTTTTTAGGCCAGATATTAGGGAGAAGTTGGGAGGTTGTTACCCACTTCAAGTCTATATAAACCAGAGGTTCTTGAATCCAAAGGGAGGTTCATAACAGAGAAATGTTGAATAATTTCCAAGCCAAATCCATTTTTATGCAGGGAAGCCATTGAGGAGAGCACCTTTGCGGGCCATTTCTGGGAGCTCCGTTCATCCGTTTTCAATGCCGTCAGTTTTGTTGGGTTCTTGAGATCTGGTAGAACAAGACCAGATTAGTTTGTAATCATTTTGGAACTATTTTGATGTACTTTTAAATATTTAAACATAAATAAGAAAGCCTCACCCACAGAGACAAAGGCCCGGAAATGTAAGCGAGATTGTCGAACTTCGTTATCAACTTCTCTTATTATGGTTTGTTTTTATTCATGCTTATGTTCATATATGTATATTTCTTAATTCTTGCTATGTTTCCTCTTTCATTAAATTCCTAAATGGTAATTTAACTCATGCTTTAAAACTCAACCATTGTCGTTAAAAGATATTTTTGGATCAAGTGGTATCAGCGCTAGTCGACAATTGGTTTTTGAGTTTGCATGATTACCAGGGAAAGGTTGAATCGTGGTGAAGGTGAGCTAGTTGAAGAGAATCTTGAGATTTGATTGAGAAAGAGAACTTATCAAAGCGAGAAGATGGCATCGGAAGAGGGACTTTCTCATGAAGAGAAAGAGTTTCGAAAGAATTTATTCACCATGTCGGAGATGATGAAGGTTGTGTATGATGATTACTTGGAACGGAAGAGACCGAATCTAGGTGAATATTCAAAGGTCAAAAGTGAAGAAGGAGAGGATCCTCCTCAAATTCCTCCTTCACCTCCTTCTTCTCCATCATCTTCTTCTTCTTCAAGTTCAAGTTCTAAATACATTGCAAGAAAACATGTCCATAAACATAAACATGAAATGCCTTTACTTAAGCTTGATGTAAAATTTAAATTACCCATGTATGATGGTGAAGTCAATGCAGAGAAACTTGATAATTGGTTCAGATGGATGGAGGTTTATTGCAGTGTGAAACAAATCAAAGATGAGGCCACTCAAATCAAGTTAGCATCGCTTAGACTTGCATGCACAACACTCATTTGGTGGTAAAGCAAGTTGCAAAATGGTACGCAACAAGTGGGTAATGTATTTCCATCATGGCAAAGTTTTATTTATGCACTTAGAAATCAATTCTATCCTTTGGGTTATAAAGAGAAAGCTTTAATTGAATGGCAAAGTCTTAAACTAAGAAAAGGACAAACAGTGCAAGAATACACGGATGGTTTTCTTAAGATGGCATTGATGTTAGATATTCCTTTACATACCCAAGAAAATCTTATGAAGTATATAGGAGGTTTACCTGCACACATTCATAACAATGTATTTATGTTTGGACCTACTAATATTGATGAGGTTTATGTTCAAGCTACATACATTAAGACAGGGAAAACAGGGGTTGGTGTATGAGGGGAATCGTCTTCGAGAAAAGAGGAAAAAAGAAAGTGGAATGGCAAGAAGGCAAATTCAGTGGCAAGAAAGGATGAGAAGCCTTATTGTAAGCATTGCAAGAAAGAAAGGCACGATGAGGATCATTGTTGTCAATTGCATCCTGCGAAGAGACTGAAGTGGTTCAAAGAGAGGAAAGGGAGGTTTAGAACAGAGAAATGTTGAAGGATTGTTGAGCCAAATCCATTTTTATGCAGGGAAGCCTTTGAGGAGAGCACCTTTGTGGGCCATTTATGGGAGCTTCGTTCATCCGATTTCAATGTCGTCAGTTTTGTTGGGTTCTTGAGATATGGTAGAAAAAGACCATATCAGTTTGTAACCTTTTTAGAACTGTTATGATGTAATTTTAAAGCTTTGAACAGAAATAAGAAAACCCTCACCCCCCGAGATAAAGGCCCGAAGACGTAGGCGAGGTTTTCGAACTCCATTATCAACTTCTCTTGTTATGGTTTAATGTTCCTTTATGCTTATGTTCAAATCTGTATATTGCTTTATGGTTGTCATGTTTCATCTATAATTCTTCCTCTTTCATTATTTTCCTAAATGGTAATTTAACTCATGCAAAATAACTTAACTATTGTCGTTTAAAAGATCTTTTCAGATCAAGTGGTATCAGAGAAA
This sequence comes from Picea engelmannii, assembly GCA_009831015.1. Classification (NCBI taxonomy): domain Eukaryota; kingdom Viridiplantae; phylum Streptophyta; class Pinopsida; order Pinales; family Pinaceae; genus Picea; species Picea engelmannii. Next base: position 32,332 of record ML834915.1, read on the forward strand.
ACAACATGGACAACAGACTTGGGATCAGATTCAGGTGATGAATCTAAAGTCTCATTAGTTGGTTTAACAGGTAAAATTGGTGATGGATTTGATTCTAGAAGTAAATTGTTTCACATAAGGGTCATAATGAGGCACACTAAGGTCGACACATTGATAGATAGTGGATCTCAATCTAACTTGATTTCAGAGGAATTGGTTAAACAATTAGGATTAAACACTCAGATGCATCATAATCCTTACTCACTTAAATGGATAAGAAACAATCATAAATTGCACATAACAAAGCAATGCACATTAAAGTTTGCAATTTCATCTAAGTTTGTGGACGAGGTAACATGTGATGTGGTGCCACTCAATGAATGTGGAATGGTCTTAGGTAGTCCTTATTTATATGATCGTAAAACAATCTTCTACATGGAACATAATCAATATCACTTAATCAAAGCAAACAAAGAATATGTTGTGCATGCTCATCATTTTAAAGCAAATCAATCTCTTCAAAAAATGGAACAATTAAGAAAGGCATCTCATGCAAGAAACACACCTATAATTGTTTCAAATCAAGTAATTGATCTTAAGAAAGAACAAGATATGATTGTAGAATGGAAGATCAATCACACTTTGCTTCAAGATAAGCTAATGTCGTGCAAGTATTACAAACATATTAACTCATTTGCAGTCATATTTCTAATGTTATCATTAGTAATGTTGTCAACATGGATGATAGTGTCTTCAGTAAGATGTGATAGAGTACAAGTGGCTAACAACATATTGTCAGTTATCATGGTTGTTTTACAGTTGATCTTGATGAGATAGGTGCACAGGACAAAGTTTAAAGACAGAGAACAAGTGGGGTGGCCTATCCCGCACTTGATGACTGGTCAGTAACCTTTTGGAGGACCAAAATGTATTTAGTGGGGAGGTGTGATCTAGAATTGGATCCAGGGACCAAAATGGGTCCAGGAAGGCCTAAAAATCAAAGTGCTCAGAATGGATTCAAAATGGACGTGTGCGTAGACCTCATCGATATGAACCCAACACAACTTGAACAGGCTCAAACGAACATCGTACGCGAAAGATATCGCGGCTTGTTCGTTTTGCCAAACAGGCAAAAAAATGTTGACTGTATAGTCTGTACAGTGCTGACATGGAAGCTAATTGTACAAGCTATACGGTCATACAACTGACGTGGCATAGTGCATTGGCACTGACATGGACATGTGAAGATGTGGATGAGTAAAATCATGACACATGGTACCACTGCAAGGATGACACATGGCACCGGCTGACATGGTAGGTACAGTTGGCATGAGTTGACGGGGCACGGGCTAACGTGGCAGGTATAGTTGGCATGAGTTGACATGGCACGGGATGACGTGGTAGTGAGTTGGCAGGTTGTTGACTGGGCATGACAACTGACAGGTGGACGAATAGGCGTATGCCAAGCGGTAATTATTTGGCGAATGGTACGGTGCCACATGGCCCAGTCATGGGCTACCACGTGGCACCCATTGATTGGTCATTGGTTTATGGAAAAAATTATGGGTTCAATGGGAATCGAACCCGTGACCTATGGTCCAGGAGAGAGCTTTGGCAGGGGTCAGGCTACCAGCCCGCCCACGTTACGACTTAACCTATATAGTTGCAAACTTTTATTTAAAGTATTATATGTTGCATATTCGAGCAAAAAAGGGTTGGGGCCTAGTCCCAGCCCTTAGCACATACAACCTTTCCATATGACTAGAATGCACTTAGGTTTATCCCTGACCTTTGTTCCAGCACTCGGTTCTTGGGCATGTGAACCATCACATATGACCATTCCTTACACTTTGGTGCGCACGGATAACTGTTGGAGTCTAGCCTTGATCTTGTGGGATATGCATAGGACCGTTACTCTATTGCTAGAAAGGAATTGCAGTGGATAGCGCCTAGTCGGTCGAGCTAGCCGATTGACCAAGGTGCATATCCAGGAGCTATGATTGAGGGCTAAGAAGGTTAGGGCACATGGATCTTGGGTGGTCGTCATATCGCCATACAATGTAACCAGGGGTCGAATGGTGAGGGGGCCAGCACACCAGGCCTTAACGCTTGGGCACATGGGATCGCCCCATATGCTGAGGAGTGTGGAGAAAATGGGATGCAATGATTATTTGCAAAGTGGGTTTTTAAAACATTATTATATGATTTTTAGTGGATTATTAGCCAGATTTGGGAGATTTAATCCATTTTTGGAGGATCTTGGGCCCTTTTTGAGGCTAGATCTTGGGGGGAAGTTGGGAGGTTGTTAAAGCCAAAGGTTCTTAAAGCCAAAGGGAGTTTTAGAACAGAGAAATGTCGAATAATTTCCAAGCCAAAGCCATTTTTATGTAGGGAAGCCATTGAGGAGAGGTTCTTTGCGAGCCATTTCTGGGAGCTCTGTTCATCTGTTTTCGATGCCGTCAGTTTTGTTGGGTTATTGAGATCTGGTAGAAAAAGACCAGATCAATTTGTAATCCTTTTGGCATTGTTGTGATGTACTTTTAAATCTTTGAACAAAAATAAGAAAACCTCACCCACGCAGATAAAGGCCCGGAGACGTAGACGAGATTATCGAACTCTGTTATCAACTTCTCTTATTATGGTTTGATGTTATTCATGCTTATGTTCAGATCTGATTGTTGAATGGTTGCTATGTTTCCTCTTTCATTCTTCCTCTTTCGTTCAATTCCTAAATGTTAATTTAACTCATGCTTTAAAACTCAACCATTTTCGTTAAAAGATATTTTCGGATCATCCAAGGCTCTAGCACAAAATTGACAAGAAGTCTCAAAGTTGTGGCTCCAAGAACTTGGCTAGCTCAACCAAAATGGAGTCATTGTACACATATGTACAAATGCACATTCATATTTCCTCAAAAAACTACAAAACATTGTGGGTACTCTTCCCGCATGGCCTCTTCATGCTCCCATGTAGCGTCTTCATGACCATAACAAGTCCATTGGACCTTTACTAGGTCGATGGCTCGCTTCCTATGCACTTTTAATTTTTTGTCTAGTATGTGCACCAACTCCACCCGAAAGTTCCTTTTGTGCTCCAACTGGATCATAGTCTAATCAATCACATGATTAGGATCGGGCACATACTTATTTAATAAAGACACATGAAACACATTATGAACTATCATGGATGCAGGCAATGTAAGCATGTACGCAACCAGGCCTATCCTCTCTAGGACTTCAAATGGCCCACAATATCTCATTTCCAACTTTGGACAACTTCCTTATTTCAATGAACTCATTTTTCCTTCACTTTTCAGGAACACATGCTCACCCACTTTAAATTCCCTATGTGTTCTTCCCTTCTCCCCGTAGATTTTATTTCTATCACGTGCAATCTTTAAATTCTTCTTTGTTTTTATAATCTATTCTTCCATTTCTCTTAGAAATTTTGGCCCAATTACTAATCTGTCCACTGGGTTATCCCATCTCACCGGTGTGTTGCATTTTTTTTTCCATACAAGGCTTCAAACAAGATCATCTTCAAAGATGGTTGATATCCATTTTTATAAGAAAACTCAACCAAATGAAGATACTCTTTCCACTTGGAAGGTTGATCCATTACATACATCCGTATCATATCTTCAATTATATGTTGACCCTCTTTGTCTTCCCGTCCAATTTTGTATGATAAGTTGTGTTAAAATTTAGATTTGTTCCAAATCCTTTGAACAACTATTTCCAAAAATTGGAAGTGAAATTGGTATCTCTGTCAGATACGATTGCCTTAGGCACACCATGTAGCTTGGAAATTTCCTTCATATAATTTTTTGCAATTTTGGTTGCCTTATGTGTCATCTTGATTGGAATAAAATGTTCGGCCTTTGTAATCTTGTCCACCACTACCATGATGGAATCATGTTGCCTTGTTGTTGTGTGAAACTTAGTAATGAAATCTATGGTAACAATCTCCCATTTTCGATCTCATCCTGAAGGAGAGATAAACCTATCAATCCATGAATAAGGATATGGCCAAAGAGGAAGCATATTGGCAACTCAAATCTAGAAGTTTATGGTTAAAATATGGAGATCATAGTACAAATTATTTTCATTGGCAGGAAAAATCTAAACTTTGGTTCAACCGGGTGAAAGAGATTTATTCTGCTACTGGTGAACTGATCATGGATTATGAGCAGATCAAGCAAGAAGCTAAAAGGCACTTTGAAACTCTTTAATATAAGGTCCCCCACTTTGAGTTGGAAATTACAGAGGACCTTCTCTCTAACATCCCCAAGTTGGTTTCTGATAGTGATAACATTTTGTTCACTCGTCCAGATTCAGAGAAAGAGGTGTGGGAGGTATTTTGTCGAATGGATTCGGACAAAGCTCCTGGTTTGGATGGTTTCTCGACCCGTTTTCATTAGAAGTGTTGGAAAATCATAAAGGTATATTTGGTCTGAATGATCTAGTATTCTCAGAGGTTGTCTAAAATCAGCGGGGCTACAAAATTTTCCTTTTTAGCCTTAATTCCAAAGACTCCAACCCTTGTTCCTTTGCAAGGTTCAGGACAATTTCTCTATGCAATGTCTCATATAATACCATCTCTAAAATCGTTGTGAATAGGTTAAAACCCCTTCTTCCCTCAATCATTTCTCCAAACCAAGGAGGATTTTTTTAGAAGTGTCAAATGGTGGATAACATCATCCTTGTACATGAAGCAATTCATTCAAGCCATCAGCGGAAAGAGAAGGGTATGGCTATCAAGATAGATATGGTCAATGTTTTTCACCCAGTCAGACATAGCTTCCTCCTGGCAATCTTATATCGATTTGGATTTAGTGTTAATATCATCTCCTGGATACCTGCATGTATCAGTCATCCATCGATTTCTCCATTAATAAATGGACGCCCATTAGATTTATTCTCCCTCTCCAGGGGATTGAGGCAAGGCTTCCCCTTCTCCCCTATTCTTTACATCGTAATGGCATATTTGATCCGGATTATTTTTGGCAAAAAAAGAGAGTGGAGATATAATAAATAAATGTATAGAGATATATTGAATATCCAATAATATAACAGAGATATAAAATTAAACACAATGATACAGTAACACACAATTTCTATTAATGAGCGAAATGTACAGAACTGTAAAATACAGAGTGAATGAACTCGCTAGAATGGTGGGAGCTTCTCTCTGAGAAGATATGTGACATATACGCTCATTCGCAAGAAGATGGATGTTACAATGAATCTAAAAAGGTCGTTTTAACATAAATAAAATTCAAAACCCTAACCCCGAAATATGAAAATCCAAAAGGTTTGTGGGCCTCGATGGGGGTAGTTGATACGTCAACTTCCCTAGGCCATAAATTTTGCATACGATCTATGTTTGGGGTGTTTGATACCTCGTCGAAAAGGTCTATCTGAGAAGTAAAAATTCCATCAGGGGTCAAGGCAATGAGTTAATATACCCTAGCCCCAAAAATGTACAAAAAAACATCGTTTAGGGCCTCAAAATGGCCTCGGAAGTTTGGGACTCGAAAAACTGTAAAACAACTGCAAAAATGGAAAACTATATGTGAGACGGTTGGAAGAGGTGCATGGCCACTGATATCCACCTGGATCAATCCTCCCTCCTTAGGAAGCAATGGGATCCATTGTTTTGAGTTCCCAGGGGAGAGGGGAAATCATTTGTTGAATTTGAATCTTGGTGAGTTGTTTTCCTTGTTGGAGAAGTTGTGATGCTTAGCTTGTTGAAGATTGTCACAAACTTGTCGCTGGCGAGGTTGAATCTATTCAACCAACTTGTTATATCTTGGCTTGACTGCGTAGGGTTTAGGTACCATTGTAGGTGAAGAAACAATTGTATCTTCTTTCTCTTCTGTAAAATGCTTCTATTGGAAAGGAAGATCTTGGTCCAAGGCTGCAGTGGATGTAGTGTCTTTTTTTTCACCTTTTGAATAGATTATGAAGAAGTTTAATTATGTAGTATGAGATACTACCTTGTGCACTGCTTAGGTGGGACAGTAGTTGGAACTACCTCTGGTATCCTATAGAGATGACCCCCTAGAGTAACATTGACACTACAGGGTTGAGACTCATAAATAGCATGGCGCTTCCACATATATGGCTAGCCTAAAAGAACATCACAGACATCCAGTGGGGAAACATCACATAATACCTCATCCTTGAAGAGATGGATGTCGTATGACAATCGACACTGTTGGTTGACACGAAGGTCTCATCCCTGGCAAAGCCACCCGAGGTTGTATGGTTGCGGGTGTGGTGTTGTCGACAATCCCACTTGTTTGACAACCTCTACGAAGATGAGGTTCTTCTGGCTTCTGCTATCAGCAATGAAATGCAATGAGGTCCCTTCACCCCATATATGAATGTTAGAGGCACTCCCCCTCTTCAGGATCTATTGGTTCTTCTGGTTGAGTTGTTGCAGTCGCAACAGTAGCAGTGGGGTCTGGATCAATGATCTGTCTTCTCCCATCATTTTCTGAATCAGATTATGAATTTGGATTCGACTCTTTTTCTTTGATCTCGACCACCAATGAATTTTTTGAGCGACATTCATCGGTGTTTTTCAAGGGGATTTTGTGGAAATCGCACCACTTTCCAATGTCCTTCTTCATCTTTATATTACCCTTCTTGTCGCATGGCTTGGATTTCTTTTATGAATGTTGGTTGTTAGGGTTGTATTTACCATTCTTTGGTTGCTGCAGATTTGTAGACCTGAAATCCTGCTTGTTTTGGTGTCTAAATTTTTGCTTGATTTTGACAACATGTCGATAGGCAACTCCCACTAATGAGATGTCCAGGAAATCCATTTCGGTTTGGATGTTCCTATGCATAGCCTCACGGTATTTCAAAACCAGATGTCGCTCGGATTATTTGATACCCAGTTTGGTGCGCAAGGTATGGAAAGTATTTTTGAACTCCAAAATTGTTTGGCCCCTCTCTTGCTGCACTGTGGTCCATCTCATGTATTGATCGTCATTGTTACTAAGAGGGTAATATTATTCCTTGACCACATCTACAAAAAAATCCCAAGTAGGCCTGACCCCATATATTCCAAACTCCTCTGTGGAGATTTTCTCCCAGTAAGTTTCCCACCAATGTTTGACATGAGGGAGAGCCTTAAGGAGTGTGAAGGTGATCTTTTCCCTGTCGGAAAAATTGTGAATAGAGAAGCAACCTTCTAGCAGATTTAACCATTTTTCTAGGGCATTCGCATCTACCTAACCTTCAAATACGACAATATCAAAATTGACTTGTACCTTGAAAGGAGATGTGCCTCCAAAGTGGTTGCTTGATGAATATGTGTCTATTATTATCGGCATGCATTGAAGGATGTGGGAAAAAATCTCCATCATTTCGTCCCTCTGTCATGTGAGAGCTTGCTCAAGTAATAGATTAATAGAATCTTATGCTCCATTGTTTTTATTTTCTTATGCCATAGAGGGTTTCTTGGGCATGCGAGAGTGATTTTCCTCAAGAGAGACAAGCTCGAGACCCAACTTGTTATACTCGGACCTCGTCGAGTACATGCACTGAAAAATGATCAAGTGAAACCTTCTTTGATACTACTAATCTAGATTATTTTTCGGCACGAAATGAGAGTGGAGATATAATAAATAAGTGTAAAAAGATATATCAGATATCCAATAATAGAACAAAGATATAGCAGAGAGATAACAATAAACACAAAGATACATTAATACACAATTTCTATTAATGAGCGAAATGTACAGAACTGTAAAATACAGAGTGAATGAACTCGCTAGAATGGTGGCAGCTTATCTCTGAGAAGAGATGTGACAGATACTCTCATTCACAAGAAGATGGATGTTACAATGAGGCCCAGAAGGCCTTTTTAACATAAATAAAATCCAAAACCCTAACCCCGGAAGATGAAAATCCAAAAGGTTTGTGGGACCCGATGGGGGTAGTTGATACGTCAACTTCCCAGGGGCGTAACTTTTGCATACGATCTTCGTTTGGGGCGTTTGATACCTCATCAAAAAGGTATATTCGAGAAGTAAAACTTCCTTCATGGGTCAGTGTATTCCAACAATAATCTATGGCCCCCCAAAATTCCAAAAAAACATCGTTTACAGCCTCAAAAAGGCCCCGAAAGTTTGGGACTAGAAAAACTGTTAAAAAACTACCAAAATGGAAAATTGTATGTGATCCAATTGGAAGAGGTGGGTGGCCACCGATATCCACCTGGATTAATCCCCCCTCCTTAGGAAGCAATGGTCTCCACTGCGTTGAGTTCCCGGGGGAGAGGGGAAAGCATTTGTTGAATATGAATCTTGGTGAGTTGCTTGCCTTGCTGGAGAAGTTGTGCTACTTAGCTTGTTGAAGATTGTCACGAACCTGTCGTTGATGGGGTTGAATATATTCAACCAACATGTTGTATCTTGGCTTGATTCAAAAGTGTGTAGGTACCATTGTAGGTGAAGAAACAATTGTATGTTCTTTCTCTTCTACAATATGCTTATGTTGGAAAGGAAGGTCTTGGGCCAAGGCTGCAGTGGTTGCAGTGTCCTTCTGTTCACATTTTGAAAAGATTGTGAAGAAGTTGAATTTTGTAGTATGAGATACTACCTTGCGACATTGTTTAGGTGGGACAGTAGTTAGAACTTCATCTGGTATCCTATAGAGATTATCCCCAAGAGTAACAATGACACTACGGGGTCAACACTCATAAATAGCATGGTGCTTCCACATATATGGTTGGCCCACAAGAGCATCACATACATCCAGTGGGGAAACATCACATAATACCTCATCCTTGAAGGGATGTATGTCGTATGACAATCAAAACTGTTGGTTGACATTGAGATCTCGTACTAGGCGAAGCCACCCGATGGTGTATGGCTACAGGTGTGGTGTTGTTGACAATCCCAATTGTTTGACAATCTCTGCTGAAATGAGGTACTTCCAGCTTTAGCTATCAACAATTAAATGAAATGGGGTCCCCTTCACCCACATCAGTGAATGGAACAGGTGCTCCCCCTCTTCAGGATTTGTTGGTTCTTATGGTTGAGTTTTTGTGGTCACGACAGTAGCAGTGGGGTCTGCGTCGATGATCTATATTCTCCTGTTATTTTATGAATCTAGGTTACACTCTTTTTATTTGATCTCGGCCACCAATGAATTTTTTGAGCGACATTCATCGATGTTTTTCCAGGGGATTTTGTTGAAATCGCACCACTTTTCAGTGTCCTTCTTCGTCTTTCTATTACCCTTCTTATCGTGTGGCTTGGATTGCTTTTCTCAACATTGGTTGTTAGGGTCGTATTTACCATTCTTTGGTTGTTGCAGATTTGCATACCCAAACTCCCGCTTGTTCTGGTGCCTAAATTTCTTCTTAATTTTGACAACATATCGATAGGCAGCTCCCACTCATGAGATGTCCAGGAAATCCATTTCGGGTTGGATGTACCTATGCAGAGTCTCACGGTATTTCAAAACCAGATGTCACTTGGAGTCTTTGATACCTGGTTTGGTGCGCAAGGTATGGAAAGTATTTGTGAACTCCAAAAAAATTTGGCCCCTCTCTTGCTGCAGTGTGGTCCATCTCATGTACTGGTCGTCATAGTTACCAATAGGGTAATATTGTTCATTGACCGCATCTATAAAAAAATCCCAAGTGGGCTCGACCCATATATTCCAAACTCCTATGTGGAGATTTTCTCACAGTAATTTTCCCACCAATGTTTGACATGGGGGAGAGGCTTAAGGAGTGCAAAGGTGATGTTTTCCCTGTCGGAAAAATTGTGGACAAAGAAGTAACCTTCTAGCAAATTTAACCATTTTTCTAGGGTATCCGCATCTACCTTACCTTCAAATACAAGAATATCAAAATTGACTTGTACCTTGAAACGAGATGTGCCTCTAAAGTGGTCGCTTGATGAAGATGTGTCTTTTTTTATTGACATGCATTGAAGGATGTGGGAAAAATTATTCATCATTTCATCCCTTTGTCGTGTGAGAGCTTGCTCAAGTAATAGATTAATAGAATCTTTTTCTCTGTTGTTTTTATTTTCTTCCACCATAGAGGGTTTATTGGGTGCGTGAGAGTGATTTTCCTCAAGATATACAAGCTCGAGACCCAACTTCCTATACTTGGACCTCGTCGAGGACATGCACTGGAAAATGATCAAGAGCAACCTTCTCTGATACTACTGATCCAGATTATTTTTGACACGAAATGAGAGAAGAGATACAATAAATAAATGTACAGAGATATATCAGATATAGATTAATAAAACAAAGATATAGCAGAGATATAACAATAAACACATAGATACAATAATACACAGTTTCTATTAATGAACGAAATGTACAGAACTGTAAAATATAGAGTGAATGAACTCGCTCGAATGGTGGCATGTTATCTCTGAGAAGAGATGTGATGGCTACGCTCATTCGCAAGAATATGGATGTTACAATGAGGCTCAGAAGTCCTTTTAAACATAAATAAAATCCAAAACCCTCACCCTAGAAGATGAAAAGAGAAAAGGTTTGCAAGCCCTGACGGGGGTAGTTGATACGTCAACTTCCTGGGGCATAACTTTTGCATACATTATTTGTTTGGGGTGTTTGATACCTTGTCGCAAAGGTATATTCGAGAAGTAAAAATTCTACTGGGGGTCAAGGCATTTTATTATAAACCCCTGGCCCCCAAAAAGTAAAAAAAAAAAAAACATCGTTTAGGATCTCAAAACGGCCCCGAAAGTTTGGGACTCCAAAAACTGTAAAAAAACTATCAAAATGGAAAACTATATGTGAGTCAATTGGAAGAGGTGGGTGGCCACCAATATCCAACTCGATCAATCCTCCCTCCTTAGGAAGCAATTGTCTCCATTGCATTGAGTACCTGGGGGAGAGGGGAAAGCATTTTTTGAATATGAATCTTGGTGAGCTACTTGCCTTGCTGGAGAAGTTGCATTGCTTAGCTTGTTGAAGACTGTCACGAACCTGTCGCTAGTGGGGTTGAATTTATTCAACCAACCTGTTGTATCTTGGCTTGACTGGGCAGTGTGTAGGTACCATTGTAGGTGAAGAAATAATTGTATCTTCTTTCTTTTCTACAATATGCTTATGTTGGAAAGGAAGGTCTTGGGCGAAGGTTGTAGTGGTTGCAGTGTCCTTCTGTTCACCTTTTGAACAAATTGTGAAGAAGTTGAATTTTTTAGTATGAGATACTACCTTGCGGCACTGTTTACGTGGGACAGTAGTTGGAAATACCTCTGGTATCTTGTAGAAATGACCCCCCAGATTAACAATGACACTACGGGGTCGAGACTCATAGATAACATGGCGCTTCCACATATATGGTTGGCCCAAAAAAACATCACAGACATCCAGTGGGGAAACATCACATAATACCTCATCCTTGAAGGGTTGGATGTCATATGACAATTGACATTGTTGGCCGACACAGATATATCGTCCTTGGCGAAGCCACCCGATGTTGTATGGTTGTGGGTGTGGTGTTGTAGACAATCCCAATTGTTTGACGACCTATGTTGAGATGAGGTTCCTTTGGCTTCCGCTATCAACAATGAAATGCAATGGGGTCCCCTTCACCCACATCTATGAATGGAAGAGGCGCTCCCCCTCTTCAGGATCTATTATTTCTTCTAGTTGATTTATTGGGGTCTGCATCGATGATTTGTATTCTCCCATTATTTTTTGAATCTGGGTTCGACTCTTTTTCTTTGATCTCGGCCACCAATGACTATTTTGAGCGACATTCATCGGTGTTGTGCTAGGGCCTTTTGTGGAAATCGCACCACTTTCCAGTGTCCTTCTTCATCTTTTCGTTACCCTTATTTCCATGTGGATTGGATTGGTTTTCTAAAGGCTGGTTGTTAGGGTCATCTTTACCATTATTTGGTTATTGTGTATTTGCAGACCCGAACTCCTGCTTATTCTGGTGCATAAATTTCTGCTCAATTTCAGTAGCATATCGATAGGCAACTCCCAGTGATGATATGTCTAGGAAATCCATTTCGGTTTGGATGTACCTATGTAGAGCCCCGCGATATTTCAGAACCAGATGTCGCTCGGAGCCTTTGATATGCATCTTGGTGTGCAAGGTATGGAAATTATTTATGAAATCCGACATTGTTTGACCCCTCTCTTGCCACAGTGTGGTCCATCTTATGTATTGGTCATCATAGTTACCAATGGGGTAATATTGTTCCTTGACCGCATCTACAAAAAAATCCCAAGTGGGCTCGGCCCCATAAATTCCAGACTCCTCTATGGATCTTTTCTCCCAGTAAGTTTCCCACCAATGTTTTTCATGGGGGAGAACCTTAAGGAGTGTCAGGGTGATCTTTTCCCTTTAGAAAAAAATGTGAACAAAGAAGTAACCTTCTAGCAGATTTAACCATTTTTCTAGGGCATATGCATCTATCTGACCTTCAAATACGAGAATATCAAAATTGACTTGTACCTTGAAAGGAGAGGTGCCTCCAAAGTGGTCGCTTGATGAAGATGTGCATGTTGTTATCGGCAGGCATTGAAGGATGTGGGAAAAATTCTCTATCATTTCGTCCCTCAGTCGCGTGAGAGCTTTCTCAAGCAACAGATTAATATATTCTTCTGCTTCGTCATTTTTATTTTCTTCCGCCATGAAGGGTTTCTTGGGTGTGCGTGAGCGATTGTTCTCAAGAGAGACAAGATCCATACCCAACTTGGTATAATCGGACCTCGTCGGGGACATGCACTGAAAAATTATCAAGATCAGACTGCTCTGAGACCACTGATTCGAATTATTTTCGACATGAAATGAGATCAGAGATATAATAAAGAAATGTATAGAGATATATCAGATATCCAATAATATAAAATATATATAATAGAGATATAACAATAAACATAGATATACAGTAATACACGATTTCTATTAATGAGCGAAATGTATAGAACTGTAAAATACAGAGTGAACGAACTTGCTAGAATGGTGGCAACTTATCTCTAAGAAGAGATGTGACAGCTACACTCATTTGTAAGAATATAGATGTTACAATGAGGCTCATAAGTCATTTTTAACATAAATAAAATCCAAAACCCTAACCCCGGAAGATGAAAAGCCAAAAGGTTTGCGGGCCCCGATGGGGCTAGTTCATATGTCAACTTCACGGGGGCATAAATTTTTCATACGATATTTGTTTAGGGCGTTCGATACCTCGTCGAAAAGATCTATATGAGAACTAAAACTTCTATTAGGTATTAGGGCATGCAACTTTGTGCTCTTGGCCCCCCAAAAGTCCAAAAAATCATCGTTTAGGGCCTCAAAATGACCCAAGAAATTTGGGACTCGAAGTGTGGTCCCTCTCATGTACTGGCTGTCATATTTACCAATGGGGTAATATTGTTCCTTGACCGCATCTACAAAAAAATCCCAAGTGGGCTCGGCCCCATAAATTCCAGACTCCTCTATGGATCTTTGTTCCCAGTAAGTTTCCCACCAATGTTTTTCATGGGGGAGAACCTTAAGGAGTGTGAAGGTGATCTTTTCCCTTTCGGAAAAGTTGTGAACATAGAAGTAACCTTCTAGCAGATTTAACCATTTTTCTAGGGCATCCACATCTATCTGACCTTCAAATATGAGAATATCAAAATTGACTTGCACCTTGAAGGAGAAGTGCCTCCAAAGTGGTTGCTTGATGAAGATGTGCATGTTGTTATCAGCAGGCGTTGAAGGATGTGGGAAAAATTCTCCATCATTTCGTCCCTATGTCGCGTGAGAGCTTTCTCAAGAAACGGATTAATATATTCTTCTGCTCCATCATTTTATTTTCTTCCACCATGGAGCGATTTTTCTCAAGAGATATAATCTCGAGACCCAACTTGCTATAATCAGACCTTGTCGGGGACATGCACTAAAAAATTATCAAGAGCAGACTGCTCTGAGACCACTGATTCAGATTATTTTTGAAACGAAATGAGATCAGAGATATAATAAAGAAATGTATAGAGATATATCAGATATCCAATAATATAAAAGATATATAACAGAGATATAACAATAAACATAGAGATACATTAATACATGATTTCTATTAATGAGCGAAATGTATAGAACTGTAAAATACAGAGTGAATGAACTTGCTAGAATGGTGGCAACTTATCTCTAAGAAGAGATGTGACAGATACACTCATTTGCAAGAAGATATATGTTACAATGAGGCTCATAAGTCCTTTTTAACATAAATAAAATTCAAAACCCTAACCCCGGAAGATGAAAAGCCAAAAGGTTTGTGGGCCCCGATGGGGGTAGTTGATATGTCAAATTCCTGGGGGCGTAAATTTTTCATACGATCTTTGTTTAGGGCGTTCGATACCTCATCGAAAAGGTATATATGAGAACTGAAACTTCTATTAGGGATCAGGGCATGCGACTATGTGATCTTGGCCCCCCAAAAGTCCAAAAAATCATCGTTTAGGGCCTCAAAATGGCCCCAGAAATTTGGGACTCGAAAAACTGTTAAAAAACTGCCAAAATGGAAAATTGTATGTGAGCCAATTGGAAGAGGTGGGTGACCACCGATATAAACCTAGATCAATCCTCACTCATTACGAAGCAATGGTCTCCATTGCGTTGATTTCCCGAGTGAGAGGGGAAAGCGTTTGTTGAATCTGAATCCTGGTGAGTTGCTTGCCTTGCTGGAGAAGTTGTGTTGCTTAGCTTGTTGAAGACTATCATGAACCTATTGTTGGTGGGGTTGAATATTTTCAACCAACATGTTGTATCTTGGCTTTACTGGGTAGTGTGTAGGTACCATTGTAGGTGAAGAAACAATTGTATCTTTTTTCTCTTCTGCAATCTGCTTCTGTTGGAAAGGACGGTCTTGGGCCAAGGCTGTAGAGGTTACAGTGTCCTAATGTTCACCTTTTGAACAGATTGTGAAGAAGATTAATTTTGTAGTATGAGATACTACCTTGTGGAACTATTTAGGTGGGATAGTAGTTGGAAACATTTTTTATCCTGTAGAGATGACCTCCTAGAGTAAAAATGACACTACGGGGTCGAGACTCATAAATAACATGGTGCTTCCACATATATGGTTGACCTAAAAGAACATCACATACATCCAGTGGGGCAACATCACATAATACCTCATCCTTGAAGGGATGGATGATGTATCACAATTGGCATTGTTGGCTGAAATAGAGATCCCATCCATGGTGAAGCCACTTGATGTTGTATGGTTGCGGGTGTGGTGTTGTCGACAATCCCAACTATTTGATGACCTCTGCTGAGATGAGGTTCTTCTGGCTTCCGCTATCAACAATGAAATTCAACAAGTTCCCCTTCACCCATATCTGTGAATGGAAGAGGCACTCCCCCTCTTCAGGATCTGTAGGTTCTCCTGGTTGAATTATTGCAGTTGTGATAGTAGCAGTGGGGTATGTGTCGATGATTTGTCTTCTCCCATTATTTTTTGGTACCCAAATTTATGCTCGATTTTGACATCATATCGATAGGCAGCTCCCAGTGATGAGATGTCCAGGAAATCCATTTCAGTTTGGATGTACCTATGTAGAGCCCCGCGATATTTCAAAACCAGATGTCGCTCGGAGTCTTTGATACCCAACTTGGTGCACAAGGTATGGAAAATATTTGTGAACTCTGACACTGTTTGGCCCCTCTCTTACCATAGTCTGGTCCATCTCATGTATTGGTCATCATAGTTGCCAACAGTGTATAATTGTTCCTTGACCGCATCTACAAAAAAATCCCAAGTGGGCTCGGCCCCATATATTCCAGACTCTTCTATAGAGCTTTGCTCCCAGTAAGTTTCCCACCAATGTTTTACATGGGGGAGAGCCTTAAGGAGTGTGAAGGTGATATTTTCCATGTTGGAAAAATTGTGAATAAAGAAGTAACCTTCTAGAATATTTAACCATTTTTCTAGGGCATCCGCATTTATTTGACCTTCAAATACAGGAATATCAAAATTGACTTGTACCTTGAAAGGAGAGGTGCCTCCAAAGTGGTCGCTTGATGAATATGTGTCTGAGTTTATCGACAGTCATTGAAGTAGGTGGGAAAAATTCTCCATCATTTCGTCCCCTCTATCACATGAGAGCTTGTTGAAGAAACGTATTAATATAATCTCGTGCTCCATCAAGTTTTTTTTCTTCCGCCATGCAAGGTTTCTTGGGCATGTGAGAGCGATTTTTCTCAAGAGAGACAAGATCGGGACACAACTTGCTACACTCAGACCTCGTCCGGGACATGCACTGAAAAATGATCAAAAGCAACCTGCTCTGATACCACTGATCCTGATTATTTTCGGCACGAAATGAGAGTGGAGATATAATAAATAAATGTACAGAGATATATTGGATATCCAATAATATAACAAATATATATCAAAGATATAACAATAAACATAGAGATACAGTAATACACAATTTCTATTAATGAGCGAAATGTACAGAACTGTAAAATACGGAGTGAATGAACTCGCTAGAATGGTGGAAACTTATCTCTGAGAAGAGATGTGACGACTATTCTCATTCGCAAGAATATGGATGTTAAAATGAGGCTCAAAAGGAATTTTTAACATAAATAAAATCCAAAACCCTAACCCCGGAAGATGAAAAGCCAAAAGGTCTGCAGGCCCCGATGGGGGTAGTTGATATGTCAACTTCTCAGGGGTGTAACTTTTGCATACGATCTTCGTTTGGGGTTTTCGATACCTCGTCGGAAAGGTCTATCCAATAACTAAAACTTCCACTGAGGGTTAATGTATAATATTAAAGTTCCTGCTCCCCAAAAAAGTCCAAAAAAACATTGTTTAGGGCCTCAAAACGACCCCAGAAGTTTGGGACTCAAAAAACTATAAAAAAACTGCCAAAATGAAAAATTGTATGTGAGCCAGTTGGAAGAGGTGGATGGCCACCGATATCCACCTGGATCAATACTATCTTAGCAGGATTTTGGAGAAGGAGAGGAGGCTCAAGTCTATTCCTGGTATTAATATTTCCCTAGGGCTGTGTCGACTGAATCACTCACAATTCACAGATGATACAATTCTTTTGGGGGGGGGCTCTACAATCATTGCCTGTAGATTCAAACTATCACTTGAATCCTTTACAAAGGCATCGAGAGGAATTTTCAATGAATCCAAAAGTAATATTTATACATGGAACATTTCTCAGATCTTGACCATGCAAATAACTAGGATCCCTCATTTTGAATATGAAGAAAATTGGAAATCCTTCAAGTATCTTGGGATCCCGATTAGCCTAAAATTGATTCCTTTCAATTATTGGATCCCCATCCTGGACAAGTTTAAAAAAAAAAAAACCTATTGGGGATCGTAATGGTTGAATCCGACTGGCAGAATCATGTTAATTAAATCAATCCTCTATGCTTTACCTGTCTTCCAATTCTCCTCACTTTTCACGCCAAAATCAATCAAGGCAGTGATAGCACAAGAAATCCGAAGGTTCTTATGAAAAGGTGGTCGCTACAATAATAAAATATTGCACCTAGTCTGATGGGAAATAGTCAGGGCTCTAATAAAAAATGGGGGGCTCGGAGTTTGTGATCCAAATTTGGTGAATATCGCCCTGTGAGCAAAAATTTTATGGCAGTTAATCACAGGCAATAAGGAATGGTGGAAACATGCTATTCAGTTCAAATATCTAACCCAAGAAAGACTAAGGTTTCTAGATATTGAGAAAGCTCCAACATCTAGATTCCCAGTATGGAAACTACTAAATTCCTCCATCTCTTTGCTCCAAAGTCAACTTATGTGCCTCTCGGGCAATGGGAAATGCATCAATTTGATTAACAATGGGATCTTTGGAAAACCTCCTTTGTCTAAAAACTTAGTGTTGAGGTTGTTATTGGATTAGCTTAGAGATAATGGGAAATTCACCTTGTTTGACATATCATCCAGGAATCATATCTTTGGTTTATGTTCTGGATGGGATCTTGGTCCCATCCCCTCCCATCTCTTTGAGGCTACATCCTTGCTCTTCACATCTCTTCAAGGTTGTGCTCCTCTCAAATTCCATCTTAAAGATTCAAGGGGATGGGGACGATATGTTTACTCGGTGAAGTAGGGATATTCTCATCTTCTAAAGTCATCCCCTCTCCCGCTTGTTCAAAGAAAATGGAAAAAAATCTCGAAAAGTACGGGCCTTCCAAAAATTTTTTTTTTATGTTGGACTCTTACTCATAACAAAGTCTTAATGGGGGGGATTTTTCCAAAAGAGGATTTTTGAGGCCCTTCAAATGTCCCATGTGTCAGTAACACTCGGAATCATCCACCCATCATTTTATCCATTGTCCCTATGCTCAAGAAGTCTGGAAAATGGTAACACGAGACCTTTACTACATAATCTGCAAGCCCAATTCTTCGAGAAAACGTTTTGACAAACAAATATTCTTGTACTCTGGCACATTCAAAGATACATCTCTTTTTCTATCTATTTGGACAACTCTTCCAAATTTTTTCTACTGGAATCTCTAGCTGGCGTAGAATAAAAATATTTTTGAAGATCACCTTTCACCTCCTCTAAGGGTGGATGTCAGATCCCTTTCTCTCCTTTTTGAATCGCTCGGATCCTTCCTCTCTTCCTCCCACTCCCTCTTCCTCTCCCTCAAATCCTTTGAATTTTATTGGTGACTCCAATTATATCCCCTTTCTCATCCCTTTCCCCCTCCTTCCCCCTCCCCCTCAGTTCCCAACTGGTAGCTTCTCCTACCCCCTCCCCCTCAGTTCCCAATTGGCAGCTTCTCCTACCCCCTCCAAAATTCTTCCTTTGGAGACAAAATCTCTTAGTTCCTTCCTTGTGCTTTGATGGAGCTTTAAAAGGGAATCCCGGAGATGTCAGTACAGGAGGGATTATCTTTGACCCTAGCGAAAATCTCAGAATTTTGTATGCTCGGGGCCTCGAGGAAATGACAAATAATCAATTTGAGGCCTATGCTCTGTATCAAGGCCTCATTCTTGAAAAGGACCAAGGATATAAATATATTGTGATCATGGGAGACTCTAAATCCATCATGTCTCTGATCAGAATAGCCAATCTTCCATCGATCTCCATCCTCAAGCAGATTATTCAGTGGATTCTTTGGGAGATCCCTTTCTTCAGGTCCACCCAATTATATCATGTGAAGCGGAAATGCAATAAGGAAGAAGACTCAACGGAAAACAAAGACATCCACCAAATCAGGGGGGACCTAGAAATCAATGGATCCCATTGTTCCCACTCCATTCCCTAAATCCATTTTCATGCAGGTCCAATTTTGATTTAAGAAATTTGTGGCCTTCACCAGCATTCAGATGGCGACCTTTGGGATCGGTACCCACAAGAGTTCGTGAAGACAGCCCGAGAATCTTCCTTGTCCCTTCTCGCGGTAAATTACAGGTGCCCGTACCTCCTTAAATAATAAATGAGTTGGACCCAAATCAACCAGCGACAAGTTTCTTTTAGCCCATGGACCCAGGCATACCCCACTTATTGTTTGATCATTTATGTTCTTTTGTTGGTTTTGTCTAGGATCATATGTCTGAATTTATTCTGTCATCCTAAAAGGAGTTTTTACAAATAGTTTGTGTTGTAAATTAATGGTAGTTGGGCCAGTCTTGATCCCAAAGGATGATGTATCTTCTTTATCAAAGAGAACCTTTCATATGTATGTTATTTTCATGTGAGACCTCTCACAGATTTTATCAATAAAATAATTTTCTTGTCCTCTTTAAGAAAAAACAATATCCCATTTCCACTCAAGAATGGGTAATGGTTGTATCAACCCCGCTTGATGTCTATGCTCATCCTTTACCTTTTGACATTCCATGCATCCATCAATAAAATCATCCACATATTTCTTCATAATGGGATAATAATATTGGTCTCTTATTGTTGCAATTGTTTTCTGGTATCTTGGATGTCCATCATATGGCACATTGTGCATTTATTTTTAAATTAAATTTCTCAGTTCTGGAGAATTAGGAACATAAACTTTGTTCCTATACAAGAGAATTCCATCTTCTTCCATTTTGAGATATTTATATTTCTACTATGCATTACCTTGATGTGATATTTTCTTAATTTGTTCAGAGTGTTGGTCTATTATTACATCTTCTAAATTTTTGTCTTCTAAATCTAAATTGTACATGTTAATGGTTGTAACATGCATTTCATGCACCCTCCTCATGAGTGCCTCAACCACTTTATTCTCTTTCCCCTTAATGTGTTTGATGTCAAAATCATATTCGTTGAGAAATTCTAGCCATCTAGTTTGTCTATCATTCAATGTTAGTTGTCCAAATAAATATTTCAAACCATTATGGTATGTTTGTTCTCGGTTCAAATTTCCTACCCATGAGATAATGCCTCCACATTTTTAAGGCATGAACTATTGTTGTCAATTCCAATTCATGGGTAGCATAATTCAATCCATGCTCTTTAAGTTTGCTCGACTCATAACATATGACATTCCCATTTTGGGTAAGGACTCCACCAAGCCCTTCCTTGCATGCATCTATGCATACAACAAAATCGTCATCTGGATCTGCAACTTTTAAAATAGGTGCATTGGTTCATAAATATTTCAAGTGTTGGAAGCTCTCTTCACACTTGGTAGTAAATTCGAAATTTATGCCTTTCTTTTGCAAAGAAGTGATCAGATGTGCAACAATCTTGGAGAAACCTACAACGAATCTCTCGTAGTAACTAGCTAGACCCATAAATGATTTAACTTTTGAAAATTTATTTAGTGTTGGCCAACTTTTGATTGCTTCAATATTTTCTTGATCTACTACTATGCCATCCTTTGAGACAATCTGGCCCAAATAAAGGATTTGTTTTTTATAAAAAATTCACTTTCTTAGCTTGACATACAATTGGTGTTCTCTCAACACTTCTAGCACCATTCTCAAATGCTACTTATGCTCCTCCTTTGTCTTGGAATAGATAAGAATATCATCCAAGAATACAACGACAAATTTTTCTAGGTAATCTTTAAACACTCCATTTATTAAACACATAAAAGTAGTTGGTGTATTTTTCAACCCAAAAAGGAACCACTACAAACTCATAATGACCATAC